>SNQJ01S0126335.1:53210-69133 GCA_010110895.2 Picea sitchensis
AATTGTGTGTGTATATATATATATATATATATTTCATTTACGCATTGCTTTTGATTTTCTTTTTTCTTTCACGAACTTTCGACACCTTTTGGATAGCCCCGATAACCTTCATATTTGCCTCTTACACGATTCCAGCTACACACAAAACAAGCAGGAGAAGTAAACTGAAAGTTGGTGTCAGAAATAAATCATCTTAAACAGGTGATACCCAAGATTTTTGATATTGTGCAAAGAAATTGAAACGAAAAGGTAAAGATGAGATTTCCTAAAAGACATGCTCTAAAGGACTATTAAAGAAAACCGAGGTAACCTCATTCAAACAGCAACATCGTCTGAACTGATAAATAACAGAGTTGTTTATTTGTTTAATCGTCTACAAAAAAATAAGACAAATTAAACGATTCACTCAAATTAAAAGCAGTCAGTCAAAGTAAAGTACCCCCGAAAAAGATCTACAAGAGTCAGTTTCGAATTTTTGACCTCTGTATTTTCAGTCCGTAAGTCACTACCTGTCACCCTTTTCTATCTTCAGGTTTACCTTTTAAAAAGTCAGCATCTTTCTGTTTTGCATAAGAAGGGATAAGAGTTTTCGTTTCAACCTCGTGAGCTTCAAAGCAGATTGTGGAAAGAAAGCGGGTCTTCACAACTCCTCGATCCCCTGCTAAACGAAGGGATGCTTAAAGTGATCCTAACTTTCCTAGGTTTTTCAACAATATCGGAGGATTGAGGCTTGCTCAAATAGAATGCCCTAAGAAAGGTATTTTCCCTTTTTTCCCTGAGAACGAAGGTGTTGTGAAGGTCAAGGGAAGGTTGGTACTGAGTAATCAAAGTAAGTTGATAGACCTATAATGCAAAATATTACACAGATATCATCCCTGATACAAATTGATTGCCCCCATCTTCGCGCTCTAAAAAGAAAATTATAAGACAGGTGGTGAAAGGAAATTTAGAAATGATTGCCCCCATCTAGTCCAAGAGATGATGAAAGGAAATTCAGAAATGATTGCCCTCATCTCAGCATTTAAATGCATAAATATGTTCCGAAGTGGTGAAAGGAAATTCAGTAAAAGGGGTCAGATAACTTCACCGGAGCACTGAACAGGCTCGCTGGCAGTGAAGCAATATCTGAGATATCTGTAAGGCTGTTATACATGAATATCACTCTACTCTGGTAACCAATTCTTTTTAAAAACTTGATCTACATCCCAAGTTCAGACGGGGCTTCCTGATTAAAAAAATATAATCTTCTTCTTTTGATGCAAGTTGATAGCCACAAGATATGTTGGGTCTCCTAGAACTGTTTTGATTGTCTTAAGGCAGACCTGAATTTAGTAACGGGAAAGAGAAAGTTGTGAAAGGGACTATGGCCAAGTTTAAAAAGAGTATCTGAGTTTGAAAATATTTTCAAGGTAAAAAACGAAGTCTCTTTCCCCTTCGATACCCTGATCTCAGGAATCTTTTCGCCTGATTGAAGCTATTGACTCCATTTACCCAATATCGGCACGTGGTCTACTGTTCTTCCCATCTTACAAGAAAACGGGATCCCTAGTTGGAGCCTATGTTGGAGCCGCATTTGTTTTTTCTAGCCCGTCTCGAATTTCATGTCTTAATGCTCGAAATCGAAAGATGGTTTTCGTATTTTCCATCTGTGGTTTCAAAAATTTTGAAGTCTTATCACGCAAGCAACGATAATTATTGTACTCTTGAGGCGAGTTCTAATTTTCGTCAAAAAATTTCCCCCTTTGTTCTACCTCGGGATTTCGTATGTTAGATGTTATAGATCATGTAGTTCACAAGTCTCGAGCAACGAAACGGCGAAATAGCTTTAAAATTTTACCCAGGGCATTAACGGGAGTAAAATTTTCCTAAATCGCGATTAAACATCATCGGGTTTTCGCGCCTCGGTGTTCACTAAATACAAAAGTATTATTGTCATAGCCCCGATAGCCGAAACCACGAAGTCCTTATTTTAGTAACATGTGTCAAGGTTAAAGGTAAAAGCTAAGCCATGGTTAAGTTCTGTCGGCAATTCGCCACTCGGTGTGTTCTCTTTTAAAAAGCTACACTGTCTAAGCCCTGAGTTGCGAAGTCGCGATAAAGATATGAACATAATTAATTAAACACTTAATCCGAGTTTATCCTCCCTTTTAATTAAAATGTATCATCGTGATCTCGCAGTTTTGCAGCTCGGCATGCAAACTTCCCGAAAACTATACCTTTGAAGCTCCGAGTCGCAATATGGCGAACATAAATAATTACATAATTAATTAAGCGCCTAATCACAATTACGTTTTTATTAACCAAAGTCAATCATCGCAATTTCGGGTGTTAGAGGTTCAAAGGGTTAAAGAAAAAATTCCTGATACAACGAGTACCGAAAGATTAATTAACTTTGGTAAAACCGATTAATTAAGCTAAACCAACATCTCCCATGATTTGATGCATGCACAGTTTACGAGGCAATATTAATTTTTCCTTACGCCGACTGACATTTTGAACTGCCAAAATTTATGGCATTAATTAGAAACAAGGCGAATCGACAAAAAAAGATTGGGTTTTTATTGCTAAATTTATTTTTAAGCTTGATTTGACCGATCTGTTCTTGAAAAATGCCGCGTTTTCGAATATATAGAGTTGTTATTCGTTATAACAAATTCATTTATATATTACGCAGAGCACACTTTCTCAGCGAGCTAACTTATGTATGTATACATATTTTTATCGTAGAAGAGCTAAAGCAGGATCTCCCGTCATGGCCCCGTGAAAAAAATCTAAAGCCAGTGTTGAGGTTTCAGGACAAGGTTCGAACAACGTCATTGATACTTCACCTCGAAGTGTCGACTCTGTCCCAAACTGGTCATTTGTTTCTGATGTTCTGTAGGCCAAATTAGTGGATTATTCTGATGATTCCAACGACAATGAAAAAGACGACATAACCACCAAATATAAGATCGTCATTCAATCGAGAATGCATAAAGTAGCGGCCAGGCCATGACTGCTCCCCTACTATGATATGGTCCAATGGGCATTAGACCATGTGGACATACCAACCGGAACAATCATGAATGAGCAGAAGGTCACCATCAGGACTTTCAAACCCGAACATCTGCAAGCTATGTACAAGTTGCCCATAGCGTCTGACCTTACATATGATGCCGAATTCTTGGAAAATTTCAAACAGAAGGAATGTGTGCAGTATGAAAAGACTATGTCTAGCTTAATAAGAGATTGGGTTTCAAACCCTGAGAAGTTCAGAGCAGACAGTAATGGTATATATTCAATAGCTTCCTTGGAACCACAATTCAAGTATGTGGCTATGATGACCTGCAGATTATACGGGAGAGAGGACACCTCACACTTCTTTCTTCAATTGGTGCCACTAATACATCAATTCACTGAAGGTTGTTCCTTCCACTGGGCGAAAATGTTGTCTGATAGCTTGACCAGTCGGGTTACATAGTACCGAGCGCAGAAAGAGAGCGGAAAGACTTCTTCATTTTTTATGTCTGCATACATTATGGATGTCGTGTGTTTTCTAACACCATTTCCCTTAATGAGCTGGAGTTGGACTCCAGCAGAGGGCGAGCCCATCCACGTCTATCATTCAAAATTGTGGGAAAATAAAGAGGCAGATTTCATATATGAAATCTTCAACAGGGTGATGGTATCGCTGCATGTCACTATTTTCGCCCACCCGCCACCCAGGATCTCAGACAGTATAGTGACGAATTTGAGCAGTATAGCTAACTGGTATGTAGAAGCCGAATTCTCATATATCAGAGTTTTCGAGGCTTCTATTCCCCCGCATGCATTGCCATTATTCATCCCCGACAAGCTGGCTTGTCGTGAGGTTGCTAGACAAACAGTAATCGGTGGTATAAGCAAGGAGCTTAAGGGATACTCAAAAAAGGTATGGCCACCTTTTCCTATTCATTTAGATTCATATTATTTGTTAGATTTCGGGCATGCTAAAGCTGAGGTAGTAGCCCTGGAAGACCTAAAATTGGTCCTTATTGAATTCAAGAAGCACGATCTGCAAAGGGTCATGAGTAATCATTTGGCCAGTTGCAGACTCAAGAGATTTGAACATGAAAATTCACCCTCGGATGACATTTTCCAAGGCGCAAGATCTTATGCCGAGATTTTAGCTCGGATACAAACCTTGGCACCTGAAGAGAGGGCCGATGTTTTGAAATTCCAAGAACATCAACGCAATTGTCTTCCTGCAATATTACGAGGTGAGAATCTGAGTACAGTGGAGGCGAAACAAAAAGATGTCGAAGCCTCCAAAGATGCGACACCAGGTCAAGAAAAACACCAGGACGGGGAAGAGAAAACTAAGAGTCCGAAAGCAGAGATAAAGACTCCTGACCCGCTGAGAAAGCAAACTCCAGTTACTACCCCGGGGCAATCAGGCAAGCAAATCAGAGACCCCATCGCATCCATTACTCCCTTGCAGTCAACTCAGGGAAATATTGATGCATGGTGGATTTTAAATGAAGAATTGAGGCCTATAAGGGTGGAAGAGCTCCCTCCAAATGAGTTATTCTCTGATAAGAAAAGAAAGGTTGTGGTAAAGAGAGAATTATATCAGTAGGGGGAATCGACATCCAAGAAATACAAAGTATTGACTGATGGGAAAGACAAGAGGAATGAAAAATTCACGACGGAAATAGCTGGAACATTAGGGGCATATGCCACGGCGAATCAATTTTCAGTCGGAGTTTTGAAAAACTAGCTGAATTGAAAAAATCACCTCATCAAAACCCTAGAAGCCAGACTAGCCACTGCAGAGGAGGCTGCCAAGGACCAGGCGAGTGTAGGGATAGAACAAGCAAGGTTGGCCGATAAAAGTGAGATAGAGTTGCTCAAGACTAAGCTCAAACAAGCAGATCTGGTGGTTCGGAATGGTCAGATACAAGCGGGCCAGCAAAAAGACTTGATCGAAAAGCTACAGGCCAGTGTGGAAATCACAGAAAGTAAAGTTATAAATATCGGGATGTTCTAGTCCCAGGCGATGGATATTTAGAGCAGAGTTTCTGCGGCCCAGCGAAATTTACTCGCCACGGTAGAGGCGATTCGGGACAACTGTTTTCTTATTAATCAAGTTTTGGAAAATTTATCTGTTAAAGAAAGAGAAGTTGGAGCAGCACGGGTCGCCTTTCAACAGGCTGTGATAGCTACAAACAACAGGGAATCGGGAAGTACAATAGATGGTAATCTACTAGGCATTGATAGCGGAGGTAATGCCGAGGCGTTGATTCAAATGAATATGGAAAAAATCTCACTTGATTTAAATGAAAAAGAAGGAAGAGATTCGGTCGAGATCTCACAAGTGAGTATGGCAGACATAGTCCAAATAGATAAATGTATGATTAAACCAAGTGTGCAATTGTGAACTATCGACATCATAGACAGACAGATGGAAGACAGGTTGCCGCAATTAACCCGAGATTGTTACTCTTTTGAAGCCAATTGTCAAGCAGAACCGTCAAGGTTGATATCTCGGTTGGTGGAAAGGTGTGTCACTTTTACCGAGCATGCGCGAGGACAAACTTCTGGCACCAAATAAAGATAGAGAGAAAGAAATGGAACGATTGCTCTCCTCCTTATCATAACTGAAAATTTTGCAACGATTGAGATTCCATCTTATTGTAAAACTGTATAAATATACCATAGAAATAAAGAAAAGAGGCTAGACCTTTTTGTGTCGATTGTAATAGAGGTTTTACATTTTGAGAGTTAATATAAAGCAAATCCGAAGATTCTCAATTCCGTCACGACTATGTTATGAGTTTGTTTTCTTGTATCTCATATTTCGTTTCATTTCGTATTCGTATCTGATGAATGCTTCGCTATAATTTAGTGCAACCTCTACTATAGTGAATAAATTTTGGTTTTCTATATTGTTTATTGTTTTTCCTATGTACCAGCTATCAGCAGGTATAAGACCAGTCAACACTTTCAGAATTCTATATATATTTTATGCTTAATCGGGTTATCTCTTTACATTTTTCTTGTTTTGTTTATACGTGATATTCTCCCTTGATAGGAGCCTTACTCGATAGACAGCTAAATGTTTTCTCCCACCTCATACATTTTATTAAAATATAACCTAGTTACGGGAAAGAGCCTTTGATTTGCACCTCTTTTTATTCCTGAAACCGTAAACTCTCTTTTATACGACCGAATTGAGACAGCACTTAAATTCTCCTTGAGGTTTCCTTATTTTATTGTTCCTCCATGACTGTCCCTATACCAACACAACCCAATATCGAACCCGGATTATCAAATCAAACACACATTGCCTTAAACCTTTTCAATACTATTCTTAAAACAGCCACTACCTGGGTTGAACTCGAACGTTCATGGGCAGAGATTGAACAGGATATAAACATCCAGGAACAGTTGGAAGCTAGACAACGCCAACATAGAAATCACCCCTAGTTTCCCTTGCCGAAGGTTGACGTTTCTCTTTTCTCTACCCTTTACCCACTTTCGGATGCCTAGACACTATACTTCTAAGCCTTAAGTACAGACTCTGGAACAACAGTATGCATATCCTTCTAGTTGCATGGAAGCATACTGGAGTTTTTTGTCATCATTATTGATACCATGGATTTCAAAATACTCTTATACCTTGTTGAACTAGGACACACCTTTTTTTCATTCTCGTCGAACTTTGATAATTACATTTTTTCTCTTATCGGGTATGCAAAAATTGGTTCATTTGTATATGATGGGAATTGGTTAGTGATTACCATACCGTGAGGGGATATATTCACTTGTGGATTTTATGTACTATAGGGGCTTGATGAAGGGTTAGAAGTGTTTGAAGATTTTGGTTTTGGGATGGGCACATTTAGAGGATTGACAAGATTTTCTATGAGGTCCTTCAATTCAACGCGATTTTTATCAACCTAGGAACTTAACTTTACTTGTTCTTGTTGTAAGGTATTGTAATTTCGAGTGACCAGGTCTCAAGCTCTATTTGTTCTTGTTGTAGGCCATTATGATTCTGAGTGATCCATTCTTCTAAATTGTCATGTTTCTCTTTCAATTCATTCTGAAGTTTTTTATACCTTGCATCACTATGCTTTTGTTTCTCTTCCAACTTCTCCAAATTTGAATTGATCTCAGTCACTTTCCTGGTCAAAGGGAGGGTACCTTTTCGATCAATTTTGACTGAGTTACGTTGTTGCAGGTTTGATTTAAAAAAAACTACCCTTGTAAAAATATTTTTTTACTGGATCTAATAAAACCCTCTTTTTTAATGAATCTAATAAAGATTTTTTTTGTTAAGATCCTACCCTATCCCCCTTACTTAGATACTTTATTAATGTATGAGGCCACCTTCCTTGAATAAGGCCCATCAAATTGTTAGTTAATATTTATTCATTGTAAAAAGGGTCATTTTTATTAATAAGCCCCAAATTAGTTAGTAGGTCCTTATTATAAGTGGGCATGTAGGTAGTTAAGATTATCTTTGGCTAGATATATATTGATTTGAAGGTTATGTAATATTTTGTCAAGAATTGTTATAGTAATTGAAACTTTTCTATATGAGGTTGTCTCCTTGAAGATGCAAGTGAACATAGCTCTTTATTTTTTATTATCCAGAGATATTTCTTAGGTTTTATCTGTTTTATGTTGTGTTCTTTGGTTTTCATCTACATTTTATGTAATTGCTCTGAAGTTTTGGGTTTAAGTACGCTACAATTTTGAAAGTATGAGTGTATCTCATTCCAAGGGTTGATAACATGGCCCATCAAAGTAGTACAAGTTAACTATGTCAATATTCATCTCGATATCTTGTAACTTTAGACACACCAACACTAAGTTAAGTATTTTTTCGTTTTCAAATTTATTTTATTTATAAAAATATTATCTATTTTTCAAAATATTTTATAAAAATATTTTTTTCTGTTTTTCTTTATTTTTTTTAAAATTCACATATTTGTTTTTTTTTTTTTCTTAATTTTAAAAAATTATAAATTATTGATTTTTCTCCAATTATATTGAAATTAATTATAAAAAAATACATATATAATCACTTAGTCCTAACTTAACACGTAAATGTTAAAACACATTGAAATTCACAAATAAAGACCATTCAAAGTAAAATTTGACATATGCACAATGAATTACTCCACAATAATTTCAATTTAATTTTTTTTAAATATATTTATGATTTTTTAAATTGCATCTCTCAAAGTTGACTCACATAGGCTTTGCATTTCTCCTATCCTACTTCCACAGTTAGCCCAAAAGGCCTCTCTTGCTCGATTATGAATAAGCACTTATTCGATTAGGAATAAGCGCTTATTCACTGATGCTTTTCGTTAACCCTTGAATAAGCGCTTATTCACTAATGTTTTTTGTTAACCCTTAGATTTTGATACACGTAGTCACCAAAACCTAACCTAAACACTAGTACAAAATTTAAACAAGGGTTGCATGGCAGCGTAGTCCCTACCAAGTTGGAATGGGAATAACTGCACGTTGAAGTACATGTGGTATCCATGCAGAGGATGACAAATATAATAGACCCAACATAGTTGAAGAAAAACAAAATTAGCATTTACGAATTAATTTTCTTTGAAATTTATCAAATATGAAAAAAGGACCAGGAAACATACACATTAAACATTCAAATATAACAAACACAATTTCCTGACATCCAGCATAGTTTTCTTTGAAATTTATCAAAAATTAATAATGTTTGTTACATATTTCTGGAATTTGTTCCATATTTCTGGAAATTTAAATGTGTTTCTCATATAGACTGGGATTGGGGCTCCCGCAAACCATAAAAATAAATAAGTACAAGAATTAGGATTGTAGAAAGAAGAATTGCACGACGGTAGAGAGGAAGACCTGAAAAGAAGAAATTGGAAGTTATGAGTCTTTAAAGGTAGAATAATTGGATTGATAAAGAAAACAAGATGACATCAGTATAGACTTACTATGAAGCAAATGCATTCACACACACATTAAACATTCAAATATAACAAAGACAATTTCCTGACATCCAGCATAGTTTTCTTTGAAATTTGTCAAAAATTAATAATGTTTGTTACATATTTATGGAAATTTAAATGTGTTTGTCATATAGACTAGGATTGGGGCTCCCGCGGACCATAAAAAGAAATAAGTACAAGAATTAGGACTGTAGAAAGAAGAATTGCGCGACGGTAGAGAGGAAGACCTGAAAAGAAAAAATTGGAAGTTATGAGCCTTTAGAGGTAGAATAACTGGATTGATAAAGAAAACAGGATGACATCAATATAGACTTACTATGAAGTAGATGTGTTTTTGTTGTTGTCATCCATGGTCGTTGGAATCGTGCCAACCGGTTGTTTCCCTTCCTTGAAGAGGTTGTTCATTCTCCATTGGAACCATTCTTCAATGTAGCTTCTCATGGGGGGCACGTTGATTTCATCCTGTATTTCTATGTCGAAAAGCTCATTTTATAATTTCCTTAGATCCATAGAAATACTATGTAGATCCTATTCAATTTCTTCATTGTGTGCTGCATAGTCTAGTAGTCAGTTCTCAAGCTCATCTACACGAAATTCAAGGATGTCGTAAAAAAATTCTAAAGAAAACCCCTTTAAAATATCAAGTTGTTCATCAAAGGATTCTTTGGTCATTGACAAGGATTTAAGGACTAAGTTTGGGTCTTGAACCTCGTTGGTACTTCCGGCTAAGTCTATTTGGGTCAGGTTTCTGAATAATTCCTATTTTTCTGATATGGCTTGTTCACATTATTCGACAATGCGCTGCAGGTTCTTAACTTTCTTTTGTCAGTATGCTTTTAATTTTTTGATCCGCTTTGGGGAGGGGAGATCCTCTTGTATTTTTTTCAGATCCGAGCTGTTGATGGCATGGTTGGAAAAATGGGTCAACATCTGTTCATAGAAATGTTGATCATTTTTTAAATTCGTCTACAAATGTTCATGCAAATCATTTTCCCTCTTTCGAAAGGAAGCTATATTTTGTGATGTTTCCCAGGCTTCAATAACAAGCTGCATTATTTTCTTGATGTTATTATCTACAAGGGCTATACACGATGCGAGGAGGATGGAGGATACTTTTAACTTGGTTGCAGGGGTAGAAGGCATGGTTTTTTCTAAACGACTAACAAACTCTGGGGTATTAATGAAAGCCTCCTAAAATTCCTTGACAAGGTCTTTCAGTCTGGCATTCTCCCCTTCAATTCCTACAAAGGAATCATCAAGAGCATCACCGGTTACGTGGTGAAATAGGGAGATTTGGGATGGCTTCATTTTCCTAAAGTTAATCTTTGTAAGAGATATGCCTTTCTTATTTGTTACATGTATGTTTTCAATGACCATATTTTTAGATTGGCTGTCAAAAACAGTGCTCTAGAATGCAAAGGATTCATCTTTGTCAAAAATGTCAGTCTCAGTTATTTCCATTGTGAAATGATGGTGCATCGCGTCTACGGACGGGCAGACTTTGTTCATGTTCTCAGTTTCAATTTCAAGTTGCATCTGTTCACTTTCAATTTCGGGTTCATTTGCCTGTCCTAGAATATTTTTTCTCTTCTTCGCCAGGGAAACTTTGTGAGAACTATCAATTTTTGTGCGAGGAGGATTCTTATCTCCTCCTCCGTTTGAATATTTTTGGGTTGCTTTCTTAATGGGGTAGGTTGTTGAAGCAATGCTCCATGATGTCGTGTTCTTGGGAGTGTTGGCGGGGGATTGGACACTCTTCTCACAGGACATTGTTCCATGTTGTCTGTACAATTCAGTCATTCTTTGCAATGTCTCTACGTTGCAATTGCCAGAAGTAGGATTGTTTTCGTTATTGTGTCTATCTTCGATCAAGCGTCTATGGATAAAAGATCTGTTAAATCCAACTACTAGTAAATGTTCTCAAAAAATCCCATTAGGGTCGAACCCTTTTAGGATTTCATCATATCTTAGGTTCAATTTCTTGAAATTGCCTGCGAATTTGTCAATCTTGTTGACGTTTCATCACACGAAGTCCCCGAATTTCCAAGGCAGAGGAATGAACTGTTTTTTTTTTTTTTTCTTGTCATGGAAAAAATGCAACCAGTGGTTGTACTGCCTTGCTATTTTTGTAACAAACATCTTGTCTGTGATGTGGCATGGAAGGAAAGAAGTAGTTTCCTTGGAGACAAAGACCATTAGTACACTGTGATTTTTCTTTTGTTCAAGTGTCCCCTTCCTATTCAAAAACTTGGTTTCCTAGCGAAACATCCAGGGAGGATCCTTCCCTAACAATAAATCTTTGAAAACTAAGACAAAGTCATTAAAAACTTCATAAAAACAATGGGAGTCCTTGTGCCTCCATAGGGCCTGGTACCGGAATGTTACTGGGTCGAATCAACGGTTTACTTTCTTGGAAAGAGATAACTTTGGAAATGGACAACAATGAACTATTGCGAAAATCAAGTAGGATGACATATAAAAAAAAATTGATTCTTTGAATCGTGACAGCTGGGAACAGATTTCAATGGAAATTAACTTCCCCCAATCGAAAATGAATTGTTCCTTGACTGTAATGTACAAAATATAAATAACTATACGGGAAATGCTTGTCGTGGATTCCTGTCCCGTTATTCTTGTAAACGGCCAAGCATTTTCCCGGAATTGATTTCTAAAGGAACTTACCAACAACTTTGTGGTATCTTCAAGAACTATTGTCGGGTCGTCGAGGAAATCAGATAATACGTCCAACCCGTTGTCATGTTTTTCTAGGAACTGCTTGCAGTCTTGTCCTCTGAAAGTCAATGTTGGCTCTGACAATTTTAACATCTTGCAGAAGACTTGAGGTGAAAAAGAAACATGAGAATGGTTGCACAGTGGAATAATTCTTTGGCTTGAAATATATTTTTTGGTGCACCAAGAGACCACCTCCTTACAGTAAAAAACCTCAGGGATGCAACCTGCACGAGTGATTCCAGAGGTCTAAATCACTTCGTTCTCGGTGGAATGGGATGAATAGTAAGAGTATTCCCTGGACCACTGGAAGTTCAGGTCTTAATGTCCGAAGATATTCACTGTATCTCCATAAAACTATTGTCGACCTGCTGCGATAAGTTTACAAGAACATTTTATTGCTCCAGACGATGATTGAAATGAAGAGTTGGAAGGGATAATATAACATTGTGCAAATCTTGGTCCAATGCGTGTGAAACAGAGATCTCCTCAAGACTTTTGCTCATTAATGACAATTTCAAAGGTTGTTGCATGATGTGATGTTAACATTAAAGACTAGTAATTGCACACATAGAAGTGTGAACATGGAGGATACGGCAATGAGCGATTAAGCATTGGATATTTCTTGAACGAGCCAATGCGATGACCCGTGTTTGATATGAACAATCAGAAGGGACAATATAACTCTCTGCAGATCTTGGTTTAATGTGTATTAATGGGAGATCTCCTCGAGCGTTTCGCTCATTAATGACAATGTTGATGGCTCCTGCATGGTGAGTTGTTAGAATGAAAGGTTACTAATTTCATATTAAGAAAGAAGTACGAAGTTCATGGGGACGAGAAAGAGCAGTTAAGGAGTGTCTAATTATCGAAAGTGGTCGGGCGGGCTTCAAAATAGGGTTTCAAGGTACAATTGTTGGAGGCGAGGGTGCGAGGGTCAAATTGTATGTCTCAGAAGTTTTTGAGTGCAATACGCATAACACCAAAGAGGGTATGACAGGACAGTCCAGAGGGAAATTTTTATATCACGGAAGTCTGGGTAATGTTTGCAGGACACGAAACAATGGAGGTGCAAATGTGAGCCCACCTATCCAGGAACCCACAATTGAAATAGTGGCTCAAGTATGGAATAGAGAAACGGTTGGGCGGATTCGTTTTCGCTAATATATTGAAACTTGTAATATATATCGCATTGCGTGGCAAGATATTTTCTACATGTGTCTAGGCAGAAAAGAGAAAATAAGAGAAGATAAATTAATTTAAATTCAGGGAGTCGAGCTTTAATTAAATTTCACTATCTCGTCGACATTTTTGCTTTAATGGCAGTCTGTACGATTGTTGCATGATGAACTAGTAGCATTAAACCTTGGTCGATCACAGTAAATATTTCCCAAGAATTGGAGATTTCGTGAACCCGCCAACCTGAGGAACCGCGAAAGAGATTCCATGAAATGGGCAGGAGACGTGACTTCCCAAGGGTCAAATTGTATGTCTCGGAACTTGAATGAAAAATGTGTACCACAGAAGAGGGTATGATATGTGAGTACGACGGTCAATCTGTATACAGCAGACCCTTTCGATCATTAATGAAATGTTTAAGGTTCATGCACAACGAAGTGATAGCATTAAATCTTGCCAATTTCATTTCCAAAGAGAAGTAGGAAGGTGGCAGGGGTAGGGAACAATAAGTAAGGAATGGATAATTATCGAAATCGGTTGGTGATGCTTCGAAATAGGGCTACAAGATACAACCAACAGAGGTGAGGGCCCGAGGGTCAAATTGTATCTCTCGGGACTGTTGACCGTAGAAAGTGTAACATGGAAGAGGGCATGATGATGCATTCTTGCGGACAAACTATATATCACGGAACTCCGAGTACTATTTGCTAGTCATGGAACATTGGAAACACAATCCTCGGGCCGCTAGTCCGAGAAGCCACAATTGAAAAAATGTAAGGGCGGACTCAATACACATTAAATGTACAATGTCATGGAGATATAGCCAACTTGGGGATAGGTATTGAAGGTACGAAGAACGACTGGGCTCAGGATGGGGCATTCCAGTAGACAAATTGTATATCACGGAACTACGGGCACTGTTTGCAAGTTGTCGAAGATTCCTAACACAATTTTGAGGCCGTCAATCCAAGAACCCGCAATGGAAAAAGTGTCCAAGTATGGAATAGGGAAACGCTGGCCCAGACTTGTTTTCACTAATATATTGAAATTTGTAATAGCTTTGCCATTAGCTGGAAAGATCTTCTTTGCATGTTTCTGGAAAAAATTTGTAGGGATGGTTAGTCCTCGAGACTTCTTCTTATTAATGACGATCCTTACGGTTTTTTCATGATGGATTTTTAGTATTAAACCTTTGGTGTTGCATATTTTGAAAGAAGTACGAGGATGGATGGAACATGAAACAATGACTAGGAATTGGAGATTTTGTGAACCCGCCAACACGAGGATCCAAAATAGGGTGACAAGGTCTCCCCAGAAGACGTGAGGCCTCAACAGTCAAATTGTATCGCTCAGAAAATTTGAATGCATAATCTGTAACATGGAAGAGGGGACGATGTCAAAATACGGTAGTCAATTTGTATATAGCGAAGGATCGGGTTCCAATTGTTTCGTACCAGTGTGTTCAGTTGTCACTATTAAGAGCATAATTAATGTATATTAGGAAGGACGGGAAGTTAGTGGGGATGGAAGGCAGCGACTGATACTTTGAAACATTTGTGAATAGTGGTAGAGTGAAGCTTGCGTGTTCGAGGAGTCCACGGTGGAATTGTAGATCATAGAAGTTTTGAGTGCAAGATGTATATCACGGAACAAGAAGAAGCAGAGTTCGAAAGGGCCAACCCAGCAACCGCAGCCATAAAATTGGCTAGGTATGGAAAGGAACAACGGTCGGTCAGATTCGTCATGTGAAGATATAGATGGATATAAAGATATGTCAGCCCACCAACGCTGGAACCCGCTATCATAGAAAGGCGACTAAACAGTAGTCAACTTGTATATAGCGGAGGATCGGGTACCAATTGTTTTGTACCAGTGTGTTCAGTTTTCACTAGTAAGAGCATAATTAATGTATATTTGGAAGGATGGGAATTTAGTGAGGATGGAAGGGAGTGATAGATACTTTGAAACATTTGTGAACCGTGGTAGAGTGAAGCTTGCGAGTTCGAGGATTCTACGGTGGAATTGTAAATCACGGAAGTTTTGAGTGCAAGATGTATATCACAGAACAAGAAGCAACAGAGTTTGAAAGCACCAACCCGGCAACCGCAGCCATAAAATTGGATAAGTATGGAAAGGAACAGCGGTTGGTTGGATTCGTCATGTGAATATATATATGGAGATGAAGATATGCCAACCCACCAACACTGGAACCCGCAATCATAGAAAGGAGACTAAATGGTAGTCAATTTGTATATAGCGGAGGACCGGGTGCCAATTGTTTCATACCAGTGTGTTCAGTTGTCACTAGTAAGATCATAATTAATGTATATTATGAAGGACGGGAAGTTAGTGAGGATGGAAGGCAGCAACAGATACTTTGAAACATTTGTGAACTTTGGTAGAGTGAAGATTGTGAGTTCGAGGAGTCCACGGTGGAATTGTAGATCACGGAATTTTTGAGTGCAAGATGTATATCACGAAACAAGAAGCATCAAAGTTTGAAAGTGCCAACCCAGCAACCGCGGCCATAAAATTGGCTAAGTATAGAAAGGAACAGCGGTCGATCAGATTCGTCATGTGAAGATATAGATGGAGATGAAGATATGTCAACCCACCAATGCTAGAACCCATGATCATAGAAAGGTGACTAAGTATATAACCAGAAAGTGATAAAACAGGGGAAGAAGAAAAGGGGAAAAGGGCTAAGGATTCTGCGGTGGAATTTTATATCATGCAAGTTTTGAGTGAAAGATGTATATCACGGAACAAGAAGCAGCAGAGGTCGAAAGTGCCAACCCAACAACCGTGGCCATAAAATTGACTAAGTATGGAAAGAAAGAGAGACCTGTCAAATTCATCATGTGAGGATATAGATGGCGCTGAAGATATGCTGGTCCGCCAACGCTGGAACCCACGAGCATAGAAAGGAAACTAAGTATATAACTAGAAAGTGATAATACACAGGAAGAAGAAAAGGGAAAATGGTCCGGATTTATGTAGGAACACAATGAAATATAGAAATACACATAAATG
>SNQJ01S0126336.1:10663-32439 GCA_010110895.2 Picea sitchensis
TATATATATATATATCCACAAGAGTTATGTGTGTATATATTTTAATTGCATGCAGTTCGAAAAATTTATGTGGCATAGCTCAGTTGGATGATGGGTATGTTACAGTATGTTCCGCGGAGAGAATGACAGATTTCTCTTGTGAATCGTGGCCCGGCCTGGGTGGTCGAGGACGTTACAAATAATATAATTCAATAATGTTTACAATGCAATCAAAAGCCACTTCAAATACTAAATAGAGTTTGGATCAAATGCAAATGAAATCTAAGGGTATATTAAGAGATATTCAACACAATTTTAAACACAGATAATTATCATATTCCCTACTAGGTGAAAAACCCAAAAAACTATTAGAAAAGTAGGTGTGCTCGTTTAACCATAGACAATATAGAAATATTGTCTCCCAACCATAGGTCGAAGCCACCTCAGAGCACATTAACCTTGACAGAGAATAATTCTGGAAGCAAGCCCTAGGCCTAATAACCAATCAATGTAGTGTACCTCTCTACAGAGCTAACGCACAAGGCAAAAATTCCAAACCATAACCAAGAGAAATTTCAAGCCTAAAACCGAAAAATACAAGTTGCAGTAGATGCAACTGCAACTACTCTCCAGACTTGCGCACTTACTAAATTTTTACAGTGCGCACTATATTTCTGCAGTTGCGAGCTAGGTGTGTACAAATAAGCTCTAGCATCGTGTATTTATTCTGCTCTTTCTTAGTTGTCTGGGCCAACTTCTCTTTCTGGAGGCTAAAGACTCAATATTAAATTATTTTCTTTAGTCGACTTGTCTTCCAAGGTTATATCCAATGCTTTAGGGTTTCTTCTTGCTTCTCAGAATATTCTATTCTTGTCAGGGTTACACGTGGAGGTTAATACCTCTTACAGCTACCATAATAACAACACTCCCTCCTAGCTAGGGAGGTATTGAAAGCAATGGTCTTGAGCACAAACATACCATTCAACTGGTAGCATCATCATAGCCACTCAGACTATCTCATGATTAAATCATGAGCACCATCATCACTAACAGTATCATCTGACAGCATCAACTGCATCACCTCTTTAAGCCATACTCCATCTAAGTAATGATGTTGAATACATCACTCACTCCACACAGTGATACAAGAACTAGTCTTTTAATCCAAACATGTCTTAGAATAATAATTGTTCCAACAAATGTTGGAAGCCACGCCATGGGATACAAGGACTATTCTTCTAATCCGAACATACGTCCTAGAAGAATAATTGTCCTAGACCATACACTAATTATCCATCTAGCTGGTAATCATTTTCAACATTATTGATAGTCTTCATGGCAATCAGAATAATGCCATTCAATAGAACACAAATTTGTCTATCCATAGTAGTACACAACTACTATCGAGTGGTACACAACCACACCAAGTAGCACACGGCTACTTGATAAGTGACACATAGTCACAAATAGTGGAACACATCCAACACAATGGCATACAACTACTGTCCAGAGACATACAGTCTCCACGGTGATCATATCATCCGATATCACCTTGTATAACAATATCATGATACAAACTAAGTCATCTAGGCCATTCGTCCACTCACATTTGTGAGATCTAGAAGAGCATATGCCCTCAAAAGGTAAAACATCAACCATGGGCTATTTGGACTATTCTTCTCAAGCATAGAAGAATAATTGTCCCTAATTTCTGAGTCGGGACCATTCACCTAACTGGGCCATTCCTACGGCACTAATCATAGTGCAACCTGGAAAGAATGAATTTGACCTAGGGAATGTTTGTCCCTGATTGTTGAACCTGGACCATTCACCTAACTGGGCCATTATTCCGACACTAATCATAGTGCAACCCGGAGAGAATGAGTCTACCCTAGGTAATGACTGTCCGGACCATTTCCTAAGGAAATGATTGTCTTGTACCAACCTCAAAAACACACCATTCTTCGAAACTGCTCACAATTGTGAACTTCAAAAAAATGACTGCCCGGTGAGGCGTACCATTCTACTTGACCACTACTCAGAGTGACTTCCAAGAAGAATGATTGTCCTAGACCATTCCCCCACACTGGCCACAAGGGGAATCATTGTCTATGGTAGATGAGCAATCTATCAAACCATTTTCATTATGAAAATGACTGTCTGATCTGGACCATTTTCCGAACTGGAAAATTCATGTCCGTCCGAAATCTCAAACCACTTTTCGAACTAGAAAGGAACTACTCATCTTGGACCATTTTTCAAACTAAAAAATGATTCTCCATAATCAATAACACATCAATTCTCCCTCCCAACCTGGGAGTAATCTCTTCATTTTTCAATAAGGAAGTCGTCTCCACGAGCCCCATCTTGTTTCTTAAGTACACAAACTTTTCATCTTGGACAGAGGCTTTACCAAAATATATGTTATCTACTCATCTGTGGAGATATATTGGAGAACCAATTATCTTTTTCGGACTTCATCACAGAGAATATAATGCTTGATCTCAATGTACTTCGATCTATCATGGAACACTAGTTTTCTCTGAAGGCTTCATATATCTCTTATCATTACAATATATCATGGTCGAGTTCAGCACTTATGTTTCCTGCTAGCTCATGACATTGTGGAAAAGCTCAAACTAAAACATATCCAAGTAGCACTTCTTCTGTCATCATGAGAGTTTGCCATGGATTAGCAATCCATCATCTCAGACTTCTAAGTAACTATTCTAATACGCTATCTCTGTTATAGAAATTTTTCACCATGCTTCTACTATATATGAGATACTCTACATCAGGTTGTTTGAATCCATACAAGGTCTTCTTATATCTTCATACATGGGTCTCTTTTTGGTATAAGCTTCTTTCTCACTTACTTTATTTGGGAAAAACAATATTTTACATGTAAATTCCAATCCATGGATACTGGTGAGTTCTTGTTATAGCTTTTCTCCCTCCTGAAAAAACCTCTAAATCTCGCAATGCTTCCATTCACAAGTCTTTTTCACAATTTCTTACATACACTGTTCTTTATCATAACTTCCATTTCTTCTGATTGATTGCTTCTAGTGGGTTCAAACCAAGTTGGTATTCTTGTGATTCTTGGTATAATAGATGGTTGTTCTGGATTTTCTTTCTTTCTTGGAATCTTCATGTTCTTCCTCATGTTTCTCTTTAGCTCTTGGGTCCATGGAGTATTCTATAGATTCCATGCCCTGAAGATTCCAACTTCTTCCTTTCATCATAGGATCATGGATGTAGATGGACAACTAAGGATACTTTAAGGCTTCTTTTCGAAGAAGACTAATTCTGAACACATGTTGCTTATCATGGTTGTTACTTTCAATGGGAACATGGATATATACTTCATAATCCTCAATGGATCATATCATTTAGGATTAGTTCCCTCCTAAACCTTGTTTCATGTATGAATGCATGCTCTTCCTTTTGGAATTATATAATCAGCGCCCTCTATCTAAGAGAGTCCATTCTTTCGTCTGCATCCTTATTTCCTTCTACCAAATGTCACAAGTCTTTTTCTAATTTCCTCTTGATTGTTGACTTCTTTTTGTTTTGACTTCTTCTGGGTCTCTTCAAGTTTGATTCTGATTTTGGCTTATGTAGCAGTTGTTACTTATATAATAGCTTCCACATGAATTGTTACCAAGGATTGTCAACGTACTTCATCTTTTCAAATACATTACTTGACTAGTAATCATCGTAATAGTAACCCTTATCTTGTTATTCTTCCATAGGTGTTGTTTCACTGACCATCTTATCTTCTAAGAAATAGATATACAGGAACTATGTAAACATGGTATGTACAAGGACTATATTACAGAAGAATATTGTTACCTTGACTAGAAGAAGAAATCTGCTTCATCTTGTTTGACTTTCTTTGAGGGTTTATTTTCTTCGGAAATTGTTGCTTCATGTGTTTCCTTCCTTTTCTTTAACTCGTGATAGTGATTCTTGTAGTGACCATATTTTCAACAGTTGAAGAATTGTATTTTTGACATATCATTCTCTTGATTTGGTTTCTTCCTTGAGTCAAACTTCTTCTTATTCCTGGCTTTCTTGAACTTTGTTGTGTAGGCTTGATCATCATCTTGCCTTTGGAATTTATTTTTTGTGCTAATCCTTGATTCTTCTTGTGCACAGCAAGTCCAAAGTTCTTCAAATGTGGGATACTCCTTTCTTGTGTTCATCCTTGTGGCAAATGCATCCCATGTATTGGGAAGGCCATTGAGTACTATATTTACCAGTTCCTTCTCTGAAATGATTTCTTCAATAGCTTGTAGTTGATCTCTTAACTGAGAGATTCTCACAAGGTATGATGTTATGTCGTCATCATCATTCATTTTCATGCCACGAAGCTCATTCTTCATACTCATTACTTTTCCAATGTTTCTGACTGAGAAGAGGTTAGTTAGGGCATCGTACATCTTATTAAATGAGTCAAGATGAGAGATGTAGGGTATCAAGTGGTCTTTTACAGAGTCCACTATGATACTCATGTAATTAATGTCATTGTCCTTGAACTTCTCCATAATTGCAACATTTTGAGGTTCCTTCTCTTTTCCTTCTTCAAATTGTGGTTCCATGATTTTTCCTTTCACAATATCCAACACATTATTCTTGGCAAGGATGAGGTCAATCCTTGTCTTCCATGCTCTAAATTTAGAAGCCCCTTCTAACTTATTTTCTGACTTCAAAGAGTAAGTCATGACTTCTTTGACTTGGTCAACCTTTGACTTTGACCAAAAACTCAAACTTGGCGTCTTAGCTTGCTGAGAGTACCAGGAGGTGCGCTAGGTTAGGGAACACTAGGCTATCCAGAAATTAGGTCAATCTCTTCACTTAAGGTGCCTCAACAAAATGGTTAGGGTTTCATTGTTGTAGCAAAAACTTTCACTGCAACTGCAACGGTAACTGAGCAAATCCTCCCAATCTATCTTCTAGCGGTTAGACTGTCCAAAGATAGTGTGGTCCCATAACCTGTTAGAAAAGTAAGTGTGCTCATTTAACCATAGACAATATAGCAATATTTTCACCCAACCATAGGCCGAAGCCACCCCCGAGCACCTTAACCTTGACAGAGAATAATTCTGGAAGCAAACCCTAGGCCTAATAGCCAATCAATGTAGCGTACCTCTCTCCAAAGCTAGCGCACAAGGCAGGAAGTCCAAACCATAACCAAGAGAAAGTCAAATCCTAAAACCGAAAAATACAAGTTGCAGTAGTTGCAGCTGCAGCTACTCTCCAGACATGTGCACTTACTAAATTTCTGCAGTGCGCACTAGATTTCTGCAGTTGTGAGTTGTGTGTGTACAAATGAGCTATGGCATACTATATTTATACTGCTCTTTCTTAGCTGTCTGGGCCAACTTCTCTTTCTGGAGGCTAAAGACTTAATATTAAATTATTTTCTTTAGCCGACTTGTCTTCTAGGGTTATATCCAATGCTTTAGGTTTTCTTCTCGCTTCCCGGAATATTATATTCTTGTCAGGGTTACACGTGGAGGTTAATACCTCCCGCAGCTACCATAATATCAACAAAAACTTCCTTGAAATTTCCTTAAAACCCAAATTATGTGTTGAAAAGTAACACATGCCACTACAAGATGCGACGGATAGTTTTCCAATGGATTTTCATATTCCAATGACTAATTTCACTAAGATAGGTCATAGTGGACTTTGTTTCTTCAAAGAAAAAAACTTATAAAGCATTTTCCTGAAAATTCAATAATTACTCAGACGACTTAAGGTTTTTTATAGAGGTTCAGACTACCTAGGAGTTTGTATTAATGACTCTAATAGAACGCTTTTTTTGTCTCTAGAGGAATCGAAAACTAGGGTGGGCTCGTACTCGCGTGATATGAGGCCAACTGCTACCACTATAGCCTCCAGGTGCACCGCACAGTGCCCAATCATGGCACACGGGCTAGTCTACGTTTGAACCAGCGATGTCACGAGTGCCTTAACAATGAACTCTATCGCCAACTGGTCTACACCCCTGGAGGTGACTCTAATAGAAATTTTATCTTCCATAACAAGATAATAAATTTTATGAAAATGTAGAGACTCGAAACCTTAGCACAAATTTATAAATACTAAATGACCAATATAGAATTAACTAAATTTGTAGAGTATTATACATTTTTTTAGATGGTTTTAGATGTCCTTGTCAATTATTTATCTCCAAGCTCTCACCAAGAGGATTCTTCAAAAACTTTACTCAAAGATCCATGAATTACCAATTGTAAGAAGCTTACCATATGACCTCCCTACCATTTCCTTAAGATTTTCTTCATCACCTAAAACCACTAAGTTGCAATGGGTTGTATGAAAAGGGTACAAATACTAGAAATAAGAATGTACAACTCCTCTAGAGCATATGAGGTACCCCACCTCTAAGATAATGACACGATGACCAAACTTACAACTAAAGGACCATGAAAAAATTGAGTGATATGACAATCATTCAACTTTGGGTTGCAAAGGATGAGCTCTCAAACCCAAACCTCTCTTCTTATATAGCATTTGAGGTGCATGCCACTTGCCATTTTCATGGAAAAATACTAATGATTTAATTACTAAATGCATAATACTCACCGACACACATCACCTCCATGCACTATTTGTTAATGTTTATGCCATTATTATAGTTCTTTGCATTTCAATAGATAAGAGCAACATAAGAACAAGATCACTGAGAAATACACATTCACAAGAGACACAACATTTATCCTGGGAAACCCTCTAGGGGAAGAAAACCCAGACAAAAAATTTCTTATCATAAATTGCCAATACAATGTTCAAAGAGATAACTCAAACCAATACAGTCCTCTCAAAGATGTGCCACTCTTCTCCTCCTCTCACTGGTAAGTTGACTTGCCTCTTAAGAAAATGAGCAAGTGAGTTGTGTGTTGATAAAAGTGAAATTGTATCTCTATATGCTCTAAGGCTGGCGCGTGTGAAGAGTCACCAACTGGCGGGCCGACCTCTCTCTCACTAGGTGTTAAGCCATTTAATTTAGTATGAGTCTCAATATTAATAGCTGTTGGAATGCGCTTCTTATTCTGACTATTATAATTGTCAGTTGACCAATCATAAAATTTGGTCTAATACAATTACCGACATGAATTAATCCACAATGGGGATTAATCATGAATAAAATAACAATAATAATAAGAATACTCTTTGGGTTACATTATTCCAACACTCCCCATTAACAAGAATTTTATTCTGCTTGACATCGGTGAGAGAGTGCATCATTAGTGGCATCGGAGGACAAGTATACGTCAATATCATCTTGGAACATGAGCATATTTATGAGTCATCGAAGTTTTCTTCATTGGTAGCATCGTCATTCTCAAAGAATACCATCATCATTTGCATCAATATGTATCATTAAAAATGATACCTCATCCACGGCCTTAGGTTGGCATCGATTATACACTAGCTCAATGTCCGCAGATGTTAGTTGGTGGCTTCGATTAATGGTCACCTCTGCCCATCCCAACAACTGGAGTGGAAGCCAGGAATCATCTTCCTTTACGTCCCAACAACTAGATTAGGAAACAGGAACACATCATCGCTGCGTCTAACAGCGGTCCGGAAACGAGAATCATCTGCTGCGATCTAACAACTAGGTGGGGAAGCAAGGGAACACATCATCATCTGTTTCACGTCAACAGCGAGGGTCCCGACGAAGAATCATCTTGCTTCCGTGCCTTAACTAGGTCGGTATGAGAACACATCATCATCTTGCTTTACCTCTAACAACAAGATCAAAAGCAAGGAATCATCTTGCTGCGTCCCCAACTAACTAGATCGGAAGCAAGGTATACATCATCTTGCTTACGTCTAACAACAAGGTCGGAAGCAAGGAATACGCGTCTTGCTTTACGTCTAGCGGTCGGTAATGACTCATCTTGCTTTTATGTCTAACAGCGAGGTCCGGAAGCAAGGAACACACAACCTCTTGCTTTACATCTACTGTTAAAGGTCGAAGCAATGACTCATCTTGCTACATCAACAACGAGGTCAAAAGCAATGACTCATCTGGCTTCACGTCTAACTGCTTGGTCAACAAGAACACTAGCGTCTTGCTAAGTCTAACGGCGAGGAGTCGGGAA
Source organism: Picea sitchensis (assembly GCA_010110895.2). Taxonomy (NCBI): domain Eukaryota; kingdom Viridiplantae; phylum Streptophyta; class Pinopsida; order Pinales; family Pinaceae; genus Picea; species Picea sitchensis. The sequence goes on from SNQJ01S0126336.1 coordinate 18,784, forward strand.
GCAACGGCTTCGACTTGCTTCGATCGCGGTGAGGTGAAACAGGGGCCATATATACTCCCCTTTGAGGGAGGGTACTTTCGGACTATGCAAACATCACCGAGAAGTGTTCCGACTTTTGCGAGATGATAGAGGTTTGGTCATTAACAACTTGTTCGTTAGGTGCGCTAATGTGCCGAGCATCAAAGGTTCTCTCGTACCATGTCGGCGGATGAAATGATGGCGATCTCTATGTGCTTCGACTTGTCGTTGAATACAGGATTCTCTATCATTTTTAATGCAGTTTTGATTGTCACATCGAATCGCGGTTTCTCTCATCTCCAAGTCAAATAGATTGGTCGACGCTTCGAGCCATATGGCTTAGCGGTAGCGTATCGGAAATTACTGCTTCCGTTGTGCTGAGAGAAGTGTTGGATTGCTTCCTGCTCTGCCGCGAGATCATGGCTGATCTAAGCTGAGCGACATTGATTCTTCTTATATTAGGCAAAGCTTCACGCTAATCATCGATATATCACTCAATGTGGTTATGATCTCCATCATGGTGAGACCATAATCATTGTACCTCTCTAAGGGTACCTACCGTCACATGTTCTGCGGGGCACTAGGTGAACGTAATGCGGGCTCTACCGGCTGACTCAAGGTGTTCCTTTGAAACAAATGCGGTCTACGTGTTAGGTACATCAGTGATCAATAATCTGTTTATGCGATTATTGGCGTCTATCCGTCTGACGAAGTATGGACCAGCGACCCTGACTTCTTCACTTCCATGGGTGTATTCATGTGGGCTTACATTCCTAACATGTCGAATCTCTTTAAGATTTCATTGTACTTCCAACAGTTAGGGAGAAGATCGCTACGGACTCTGTCTGCCTCAAGACCTAGAATTAATGCATTAGGCCAAGGTCTTTCATTTCAAATTCTGACAAGTCTACGTTTACATTGTTGATGAGATTTTCTTCTTTATAAGAATAAGTCATCCCACATACAGTAGTAAGATTAGCGGTTCATTATCCATAATTTTGAGTAGAGATTTGAATCAGCTTCACTCTTGGTAAAGCCTTCTTTCGTCAAGAAACTATCTGCTCTTGACCGCGCCAAGCTCTGGGAGCTTCTTCAATCCATATAAGGGTTTCTTCAATCGACGGACATGAGACTTCATCTTCAACCTCAAATCCTTAGGGTTGCTCTATATACACTTCCTCTTGATAACGCATTGGAAAGCTATCTTCCGTCCATCGTTAGCGACTTCATTTTCATCTTAGCTACAAGGCTATGATGGTTCTGATAGTGTATCTGGCCATAGGAGCGAATGTCTTCATAGTCAATGCCTCTCTTACAGGAAAATCCTTGAAGCGACAAATCTTGCTTTATATTTCTCCAATGCTTCCATTAGCAACATGTTTATTTTGAAGAGCCATTTGATGATACCACATCCTTACCACTTTTGGTTTTGGGAACTATTTCCCATACATCATTCTTTATTATGGATTGGTATTTCCTCTGTCGCCAGCGTCACTTGACCTTCTTTGAATGGCTTCTTCTAGCATGTGAGCTCTTCATCTGATTACACATCAAAGTGGTGTAGTGGAGAATGGATTTGGTCTTTTCACTGTCTCGTGGTTCCTTCACGGAACACCATGCATCTCTCCATCTTGAATAAGCTCTCTTGCCCAAGCAGGCTTTATGGGAGAAGGTCATTTGAGGGAAGGTTCTTGAACATTTATATCATAGTCTTCAAGTCCCCTCCTTCGGGAGAAGTTGTGACTTCCCTCTCTGGTTCTGCGACTCTGGGAACTTCCCTCATAGATTATGCAATCCTGGGATTCCCTACGGGGTTCCTCTTCATATACTTCTTCAATTCGCATCTTCTTGATTTCTTAAGTGTTGTTTTTTCACCAAAGGTCACGTCCCTCTTGATCTCAATGTGGCGTTGACCAGGTATGTATAGATTTTGAGGCCTTGGATACCTCGCGGTGTCACAAATATTCCCTTCTTCGGAGGTTCGACTTGTTTCCTTTCTCTTTCATTGAATATTAAAGCATTTATGCAGTAAATATTTTGAGATGGCTTACCTGCAGCTTCTTTCGGTGAACATCTCTTACGGTGTCTAGAGCCCAAGTGTGCTATGGGATATCGGTTCTGCACATAAAAGCAGTTGTCATTATACTTTGCCCATGGCACATAGGAAGATCTTGATCATGGATCATAGTCTTCACGACTTCAATTATGGTTTGTTCTTACGTTGACTACATCGTTTTTGTTGGGGATCTTGATCCAACATCTTTGATATTCCTGCGAACTCTTTTGAGGTTTATTTTCCTCCATTATCTGACACGAGTATCTTAATCTTCCTTACGAAGGGTTTTTGATAGAGAAGCTTTGAATTCCTTGATCTTCTTTGGTTACTAAATATATATCCGGTCTTTTATAGGAATAATCATTAATGAATGATACATGGTATACATACCCATTAATGGAGGATGATAACATTAGACCCATACGAATGAATGAGTTCCAGTACTCATTATGCTTTGTTGCCCCTCTTTGGAAAGGGTTCTTGATATTTTTCCTTGCGCATCCATTACCTGTATGCCTTGATCAACCTTGAGTTACGGTAAACTTGTGACAACTTTGCATATGTATGGTAGGCGCATTAACAGTTGATATTGAGCTAATCTACAGAGTTCCATGGATTCTAGCCTTCAATAAGCGTGGGTCATGGCAGCTTTTGGGTGACCCACCTTCTTCTTTCCATTGATGATTGCTTCATTATGATCTCTCCTTTAGCACATTGCCTTATGCAACCTTCGTTACATAGTTTCCTCATGTGACACGGAGCAAGGTCAACAAAACAACAAACAGAATAATATCCTTACGATAATATAAAGCAATATGACAATCATCGCGGTAGCTCCTTTAGAGCTATCACTTATAATTTATCTGAAGCAAAGATTAAGGTAAGGAACCTGTCTGAGAAATGAGTCAACACTCTCATAGTGTTGTGACCAAGCATTCTTCCATGCCGTCACGGCCCGACACACAGGTTCCTGGGATATGTTAGTTGTATCGAGACAAGCATACAGCCTCTATATTCTCACATGCTATCAGAATTATGTGCTACAGTTGCTATCTCAGCCTAAAGTCATCCCGACTTGTCATGTGTACCTTTGAATCTTGATTAATCAAACTGGACCCTTTTCATCAAGAATGAGTGCTTGCTTTCTTCGGGTCTCCTTCACTCAAGTGACAGTACTCTTCTAACCTCGTTGTACTAAGACAATACGTTATCTTGATAGAAGGTTAGGTTAGAGGATAAGCTCTATGATGACTTTTAATTCTTCTAATAATTTGATCGCATGCTTCAACATGCAACACGATCAAAATAATTTCATAACAAATAGATGCATATTAGAATAATCACACCTAGGTTACATCATTCCCTCGGAATGTGTTGGATCTTAGTCATAAGGATCTATGTCAAAAGATCCCTTCTCCTGAAATACTCTTTAGGGTTTAACCATTAAACATATGTAAATACATACCACTGATAGCATTTCTTGGTGATGGCTCCATGCGGTAGCGGCGGTAATCATTACCAACTCTTGAGAAAATTTCAAAAGTTGGTGCAGTTCTACATTTTATAGCCTGTGATCTTTACCAGCTACTGGCCGGTTGAAGCTATGGCTGGCTAAACAGGGTTTATGAGAAACCTAATTTTTTCAAACAATTTTGAAAGCTCTAATCGAGGATAGATCTTGTTGGTGAGGCCCAGTGGGTGCGATCAGACTTGAAAATCAACTTCTACCCCTCAAACTTGATCTGGATTCACGAATTTTGGTGCTTACGGTTTTTACGGTGCTTACGGTACTCTGGTACCTCACGGTATACGGTACTCTGGTTTTCTAGTTTTACGTTTTTTGTGAAACTAGGGTTTTACGGTTTTCTCTTTAGCGAAATGAGTTTCCTTGGGGTTGGCTCACGATACCATGTGTTAATGTTTATATGCCATTATTATAGTTCTTTGCATTTCAATAGATAAGGCAACATAAAGAACAAGATCATGAGAAATACACATTCACAAGAAAAACAACATTTATCATGAAGGATACCCTCTAGGGGAATAAAACCCGACAAAACTTCCTTATCATAAATTGTCAATACAAGCAAAAACTTCCTTATCATAAATTGTCAATACAATGTTCAAGAGATAACTCAAACCAATACAGATAGTCCTCTCCAAAAGATGTGCCACTCTTCTCCGTCCCTCTAACTGGTAAGTTGCAGCTTGCCTCTTAAGAAAATGAGCAAGTGAGTTGTGTGATAAAGTGAGGCGCTAGCCTCTCTATATATACAAGACTAGCACATGTGAAGGGTCTTCACTGGCAGGGTCGACCTCTCACTCTGGGTGGGTAAACCCACCTTTAATTTAATTATGAGTCTCAATAATAACTGTTGGGGCCGACTTCTTATTCTGCCTATTACAATTGTCCGTTAACCAATCCGCAAAAGGGGATTTGGTCCTAATACAATTACCGACATGATTAATCCACAATGGGGATTAATCCTATGAATAAAATAACAATAAGAATAAGAATACTCTTTGCAGTTACATTATTTCAACACTATTAATAATTTTAAATAATACATAAATATATATTACTCACCACCTTCCAACTATCTTTCCTATTTCTACTCCAAGATGTTCCCTTGATTCTCTTTCTTCTTCCTAATTGAGTGGGTGCGTATGAAATGACTTTTCCCGATTTAAATAAAATTCACTTTCTTTCTTTCATTTTCAACTTGTAAGTACTTTTCCAAAAATCAAGGTGAATCTAATCTCACTTTTCCCTTTTTATAAAATATACATATATCTACATGAGCAATTAAGTCATAAATGCACTTTTTCATTTCTTTACACCAAAATAATTATGCAAGTGAAAGAATATTTTTCCCCCATGGTATACACATATACAAACTAAAGTCAATACCAAGCGTGAAACCAAGTTAACTCAAAACCTTAATGCATTTGATACTAATATCTAGACATGATCACTACCACTATTCAAATATCTTTCACTAAGAGCTAGACATAACCTCTACAAACCTTCAAATTCATGATACAAAGGTGAGACCGAGCCAACTTAGAGTATCAAACTATCCATTTTCATGGTGGGGGACCTATGTCACGGTTGGAACCTAGTTAACATAGCTTGCTTACCTATGGTGAGAGACTAATGGTCACTGAGGAATAAGGATTGACACCTTATTGTACACTCTTCATCAAAACCTTGTGAATAATTCAATACGTGACCTACCCTCGTGACAATGTAACCTATAAGAAAATTCATACACTTTTCAATCTACTACATGATAGGGAAGCTAATAGAGAGAAATAGGGAAGCTAGACCTCCTCTCCCTTATGGTACTCATCATGTCAAAAAAATTCATACAACCATTTGCCCATGTGTAAGCTTAATTGGAAATTAGTATTCCCATCTCTACACATATCTACAGACAAACACATCAAATAGTATTTTCCAATAATCATGAATAAACAATAAACAGCAATATAATATGGAAATCATCAATATCCCCAAGCCATTATAGGTCCACATATCTTGACTCAATCTCGAGTTCATAGGCATATATGGTTTTTCCTATCACACTTGACAAATCATCAATAACATAACATAATATAATTTCAACATATAAACATTGTATTCATTTTCAATATCCCATGGCATCACTTATCACCTATATTGTTCAACAAAACAAGGTATTCCACACAGGACGAACACATTCAATAACCACTCAAAGAACCAGATCAAAGATCAAGACACCCATGGTTTTACGTGGTTAAAACCCTTGAAGAGGGAAATAGTCCACATCCCTAGCCAATGTGGCCACTTGAGGAAATATATTAATGAAAAATAAAATATTTTACAAGAGATTTTCTCACAATCAATCATCAACATAAGACCCCCCATGCTCTTTAAATAGAGATCATGGACTAATCGAGTGTTAAGTGATCCAAATTGGATCCAACAAGAACAATTGGCTATCGGCATAGGCTCTAGGACGATCAACACGAGAAAATTTTAAGGCTATAGACGATGAAGGAGATCAATTTGTTGGCATGAAGGGACACATGCCATCACGATTGATGTCCACTTTGGTACACAATGTATGTAAAGTCAGGCAGCATATTGTTCTACGTAAAGAAATAATGAGACTTTCATGAGACCTTTTCCACCTAGTAGAAAAGACAAACAAACAAAGAGAAGAAGGAGAAACGGTCTAGAGAGAAGCTGAAGCGTTGGGAATGCCTAACCTTCTAGCTATCCTCCAAGTCGACTCAGTCTCCTATATCATGTTTCCCCGCAATGAGAGATGGGTTCTTTTGTTGTGAATGATGTGAAGAAGCTATACAATAGAGATGAACCAAAGAGCTTATATCTTTCCCATTGTTGAATAATAAAGAGCATGGTCGAAGCCAAAAGAATGTGTGTTTCCTCATTTGGGCTTCCAAGAAATTTGTTCCAGTAACGAATGAGTTTGTTCTCCGTAGATACGGATCCCATGAGCCAGTAAGCCAAACCAATTGTTCTTTAACCATGCTCGTACATCCATCTAAAAGTTGTAAATCGACAGCTCTCCTTCCATAGTTGTTTCTATTTACTTGTGGGTTTCTAATTTTGTTCTTAAGAGTCGTTGGGGATTTTCTCTCACTCTTAGAGTTGATTTCACTGCTAGTTGGTGTCTACCCTTTGCCACATGCCATTTCTTTCGTTTTTATCATTTATGGGGAATTTTCATTTAACCACGGGCCATATAAAAACCATACTCATCAATATAATGTTTCTTGGGCATTTATTAATTTCTCGTGAGCCATATGCACGATTTTCTTTTTTGCTAGCTACCAATTTCGCCCCAAGACGTTTTGGTTTGTTGTTGGTTACCAAATTCTCCCCCTAAATGTTTTTTTTCATATTGTTGATTGCCCAAATTTGAATTTCATAGGTTTCCGTTCCTTGTTGGTTGTTGAATTCTCCATTTAGCCATTTTTTTACTGTTGGTCGACTCATTTTGTTGGGGGGGTTTCTTCATGTCAATTGGTTTGTTTCCCTTACAGACAACTCAATTATGCCCTCTATTCGACTAGGTTTTCATTTGGTCAATTTGAATCCTTTGGTCGATTGAACATGTATATACTCGACTCTCACATATTCAGCTGATTGGATAGTTGGTCAACTCGACTATTGGCCTAGCCGATCGAGCTTTCATCAACAACTAGAGCGAATATTTTAGTTGGATTGCAGAGCTTTCCATGTTGGTGATATGGATAGGCTATAAGTGTAACACACCCAACCACCTAAGTACCCTTTTAAGGAATGGGGTATTAAATTTTCTCTTTCCTTTAACCATCTCCAAACCTCTTTTTGAGGACACCATCGTCTTCTACTCGTCGATAGCTTTCCAACCATTAAATTTTTTCTCAAAACAGAGCTCTAGATCAAAATTTATGCCCTTTTAAATATTTGGGGCCTTATTTGGACAAAGGCCTCTTAATTGCCACGTGGCCTCCACGTCCCCATATCATATGACGTGGGATAGCATGTCATAATACGTCGCCCTTTAACGTGGGCGTGGATACTTTCATAGGCATTGGTGTGGCACCTACCACATAACCCACCAGGCCCTTGGCTTACCGGGCCTCGAGCCTTCGCGCGCCCAACATTGTGTTACACATTCTCACAAGACCCTCTCTCATCAAATCATGACACATGTCCTCAGGTCGTCAGGACCACGACACCTCGGGACTTCTACATTCTGTGTAGTCCTAAAATAATCGATCTGAGATGAGTTTGTGTCTCACACATGTGGCCATATCTTATCATACCACTTGTCTTGATCATGGCACGACAAGTGGACATTTTCACCTCATCACACGTGGCACATGTTTTCCCCGTAGATCACTGCCTAAAATGATAACATCACTTGACACGTGTCACACTCACCATGTGACACACGTACCTACCACGTGGGATGATGCGGCATACCTGTCAACGCAACTGCCAAGGTTCTCCCAACAAGGAATTGACACTTGTCTGCTTCTTATTCATTGAATGACACAATCCGACATCATCTCAGATCCACCAGGCGTCAGCTATCAACCCTTTTTTTGTAAGGATTATTTCCCAAAAACCTCTCGATGGTCCGCGATTTGGGATACAGTTGGAATCCTGGGGCACCTGGCCCTATCTGGTCATGCCACCTAGCATGAAACGTGGCACTTATACCACCCGACACGTAGCACTCACTTTCCACCTGAACCCCCATCCAAATATCCCAAATCGATGTGACACGTGGAACCGCCAATGTGTGATATGTGACCCTCCCACATCATGACATGTGGCCCATTCATCGTGCAACATGTCACCATCGGACATCAGATATCGAGACTTTCCCGATGTGGCATAACTACAGGAAACCCTTGAGGATCACAATATGATTACTTAATGTAATCTCGTGATTAATTACAGTAAATACTAGATTACAAAAATCCTCCTATGCCCTACATCTTGAGGATTACGAGATGATTTATTATCGTGATCTCAATAATTATGAGATGATTAACTAGGTTAATCTCAGGATTACAACTCCCAGCCCTTTACCGCGAGATCTACAATAGATATATGTCTAACATATGGGATCTAAAGGGGACACGTGTCGTCACCAGATGACCGTAGTCATCGGGACCGCGACTCAGTGACAAGTGTGTGGGTGAATAATCATAATTATTTTCATTTAAAAAGTTAATTATTTGTGCATGAGGACATGTGTCAGTGGGGGAATTTCTATAAAACAAATGGTGTAGAAGGGAAAGGGACTCACTTCTTGATAGTACTGTTATGTTGCTGAAATTTGGATTGAATGTGTTTTACTTGTGAGGGTTGGGATACCAAGCTTGTGGAAAGAGTGGAAGTTCTTCCTTGCCAGGCAAGCTTGGAGCTATTGTTTTATGGTTTCTTATGTGTGGTCCCTTTACGGCTCGGGGGATAAAGGGGAAGAAGAGTACCTCTAGCATTGGTTGGGAGGTACCAGTGTAGTCCTTGGTTTAGCAAGGCGAAGGACGGACATCACGCAAGTTCAGTTGAGGATCATCTGCACAACTTCATCCTTCGGTCACGATATTTGGAAATTGCATTTTTTGTAATATGTAAACTTAATGTTAAGCACCATGTAGTGATCATGAGTATCAATGTACAACAATGTTGTTTCCATTAAATTATATTCACTCCTAATATTGGCAGAGTAAGGATTTTGTATTCGACTGATAAATTTTAGATAAATGGTATGTAAATTAATTATGAAAGTTTTTGTTTAGTACATGAATTAAATATCTAAATTGGAATGAATTATACTATGCTGGTCAAAAATGAATAAGATTCCTAATGAATGATTGCCTTGAGGAATGCCATTTAAAAGGTTGTTTATAGTTACAAATTATTTGTGCGTTGGTGGTGTAATAGAAAATTAAAATTAAGTTTTATTTACTCTCTTAATCATGGTTGATTGTCCTCAGGAGTTTTATTTAAAGAGAGATATTTTTGTGTCAACCAATGATGCTCGAGTCTCTTGTAACGCGGTCATCAATAGTAGAAACTGCTACTTTTCTTGGGTTCAAGATATGGGCTCAACTTTTAATCCCTTGTGTTTGATTACTGTAGTTTCCTATTTTACAGAGGCCTCACCTAAGTTAGCCCCAGTTATTATTGCAATGTCGTCCTTGTTTTTTTCTTTATTGAATTCCTTCGACTTGACACCTTCTTTATGAAGTTTTGGCTCTAACATACTGATTCTCTTCAGGAGGATACCAATCATGCCCATAGAGGTTTTCCTGTAGAAGTTTTTTTTTTTTTTACCTCTAAGATCTCACTACTGTTTTATTATTTTATGTCACAAAATGTTGGCCCATCATGGAACGCACTGACCTTAGACTTCAGATTACGACTAAAAAAAAATATGCTCACTTGTATACCAAACCTTTTAAATACAGATCTGTATAAATGGTGTTGTAGAGGTCCTCATGTCCATTGTGGTAATTTTTGTCTGAGGGTTTAATGATCTCTATACACAAAACCTTGAACGAGTATATCTCTGCTCCATCTACTCATTGTTAATGATACAACCGCCAATTGACACAAGTTCTGAAACATGGAACCTGTAAATAATTGTTGTCTTGGTAATGGCGATTTTTCGTGACATGTTGTTTGTGTTAACTCGATACCAACATCGTGGGTGATTGTCAAATCCTCGGTCTGGGTGATTAACACTTTTAGACAAACGAAAAGTTCTCTCCTTAAAATTATTGACTGCCAATTTTTGTAGCTTACAACAGTTTGTTTTTATTTTATCCAATAATAAACATGTTATCGTTTGTGATTTTGTTCAGGAAAGAGATAGTACTGAGGCAAGTTGATCGGGTTGTTAACTTTGCCCAACGATCAATTATGGTCTTGATTACACCTTTAATTACCAACGGTTATTACTTAGTTTTTAATTATGGTCAAACTCTGTAGGCCGCCAAGTTTGCTATTTAAGAATTTAAATTTTAGTTGGGTTAAATTGTTAAGTAAAATAGTTTTAATTAAATGATGGTATCGTTGAGTAGGAAGCGATGATAATTAGGAGGTTTTTTTTTTTAATTTAGTAGATTCCTTGGAAGAATAACATCGAATGATGTCTTATTAATATAACATTGTATGAGTATAATACTTAAATTTTGGAATACATTCTTAATATGGTTAGTCCTTCATTTTCATTGTTGAAGATACAATTGGTGTAAAATGTCATTTGACCCTCCTTCAATGTTAATAAATTGAGATACGGTAACGATAGATTTTAAAGAAAAGATCTTATAGTAATTAATTATTATAACAAGTAAATTAAGGAAACATAATACCTATGTGTAAATTACTTGAGTATAGTCAAATAACATGAGAATTATTAAGGATTTCATGTTGTATTAAACTAATGCAATATTGATTAACTGATAAAGAATAGACTATATAACTTAAATGGGTGTAACTCTTATTGTTTCTAGGAAATAAATTCCTCGAATAGTGTGACACTAGGAAGTTTTCTAGATTTAATGATCTTGGTAAGGTATAAATTTAATGATTAATTACATTAATGAAGACTTGGATAGAATATTGTTGGCTTCGAACTATAAGTAGTTCTTGATAAATTTATTTAATTACGCCAACATAATTTGAATTTAGTTGATCTTCATGAAAATTGATCTTAAAGTAAATGCGTGTATGTATAATTTACATAAGTTTAAAAGAAAATTTCCACTATGTGTTATCACTTAGTCCTTTATTGACCATTGTGGTATGTTAATTAAGAGGGTTGTTTCATATGGTCTCTGAGCGGGTTCAACTCTGCGACATTGGATCGTTATGTCTTCCATTGTTTTAAATAAATGATTAAAGATGTATCACCAATTATATTTGAAATTGTCCATGCAGGTAATCATGGTTATAGATTAAGAGGGTTGTTTCATATGGTATCAAAGCGGGTTCAACTCTATGACATTGGATCATTACGCCTTCCATTGTTTTAAATAAATGATTAAAGATGTATCACTAATTAATTTTGAAATTGTCCATGCAGGTAATCATGGTTAGAGGACGCATGGGAAGTAGACGTTGTGGTGCGGGAGGAAGAGGTGTGCCTCCTCCGATAGAATCCATGCTAGAGGGATCTTGTTAAGGTTTAAGATATTATTAGGTTTCTTTTCAATTCACTAGATAACCATAGCATAGATAGGATCACTGAGAAATACACAATCACAAGAGACACGTCATTTATCCTGGGAAACCCCCATGGGGGAGAAAACCCAGCAAAAAATTCCTTAATATAGACAGCCAATACAATGCCAAGAGATAACTCAAACAATACAAAAAGTCTCTCCCAAGAATGTGCCTCTCTATCTCTTCCTTCTCCAACTGCAGCTCCAAACTTGCACTCTAATGAACAAGTGAGTGAGTGAACAATTGAGGCGCTAGCCTCTCTTATTTATACAATCTGGAAAGCGTTGAACTGAGGTGTCTTTTCACTGGCAGGGTCGACTTCTCAATTTGGGTGGTTATAACCACTTGTAATATATTCTAGGTGGTTATAACCACTTTAATATATTATGGGGCTGACTTCTCATTTAGCCTATTACAATTAGGGTTTGACAAATCCGCAAAAGGGGATTTGGTCATTTACAATACCCGACATGATCAATCCACAAAATGGGATTGATCTAATGAATAATACATCAATAATAAATAGAATACTCTTTGCAGTTACAATAATTCAACACTCCCCCTTAACAAGAAAGGTATTCTACAACAGCATCGGACGAGAGAGAGGGCAGCATCATCAACATCATCTTGGAACACTGACTGGCATATCTATAAATCATTGGAAGTTTTTCTCATCATCAATATCATCATTATCAACAGGGAGATGGAATGGCATCATCATCCTCATCAACATGAGGCTAAGGTAACATCATCATCATCTTCAGCGTGAGGCTAAAGTAACATCATCATCTTCGGCATGAAAGATGAAATAATATCATCGTCATCATAATCATCTTCAGCAAGGAGCTGAAGTGGCATCATCAACATCATCATCTTCAGCAAGAAGCTAAAGTCGCATCATCATCATCATCTTCAGCAAGAATCTGAAGTGGCATCATCATCATCATCTTCAGCAAGAAGCTGAAGTGGCATCATCATCATCAACTTCAGCAAGAAGCTGAAGTGGCATCATCATCATCATCTTCAGCAAGAAGTTGAAGTGGCATCATCATCATCAACTTCAGCAAGAAGCTGAAGGTATTCAGCACGAGGCTGGCATCACAGCACGAAGTTGGCTACACAATATCATCAACACGAAGTTGGCATCACAGCACGAGGTTGGCACCTCATCACAACACGAGGTTGGCACATCGTCACAGCACGAGGGAGGCATGTCATCGGCACGAGGCTGGCATCACAGAACTTAAGCTGGCACATCTTCACAACAATTAAGCTGGCACATCATCACAGCAATTAAGCTGGCACATCATCACAGCAATTAAGTTGACACATCATCACAACAATTAAGCTGGTACATCATCATTTTGTGGTACTCTGATAGTCCCTAAGGAGCTGCCCAGGAATCATAAGATTCCCTAGGATATAAAATCCTAACAGAGCTACCACGTGGTACTTTGACAGACCGTCCTTACCGAATCTTCGGGATCTGCCCAGGAATCATAATATTCCCTAGGATTAAAAAAATCCTAACAGAGCTACCACTATTGATCAGGATACCATAGTACCATCATCACTACTCCCCCTTTCGAGGAAGGTCCTTTCAAACTATACCAAGCATGTCTCGAAAGTATTTAAACTTTACACGAGACAGAGGCTTGGTCTGCAACCTGCTCATCTGAGCCAACATATTGGAGTTTTATATCTCCTCTCTGCATTATATCATGGGTGAAGTGATACCGGATCTCCATGTGATTCGACTCATCATGGAACACATGGTTCTCCATCATTTTTATACAACTTGGTTATCACATAGAATCACGGTGGCTTACATCTCTAGATC
>SNQJ01S0126336.1:32449-54211 GCA_010110895.2 Picea sitchensis
CCCTATGCGCCCTCCTTAAGGATGCATGAAGAAACCTAATAAATGGGTGGATGAGATCATCTCATCTCATCCCAAGTCAATGATTGAGATCATCTCAAGGAAATGTCAACTCAAAACCCACTTTACTTAAGTTTCCATAGTTTCACTTTATGTTCCTTAATTCACCCACAAAGTGAATTAATTGTCATTTTAGGCTTAAATGACCAAATTTCACTTTTGACTTAAATCTCCTAAGTCAAAGTGAAATTAGACATAAAATACATGGTACAAGGTACAAAGTACTTCCCACATGTGTTTAGAAGCTCACAAACACAAGGGGACCACTTTCCAAGGTACCCAAATCTCAACAGGGAACCCAGTTGAATTTTAGCACAGCATATCACCCAGAGACAGATGGACAAACTGAAAGGAGGAATCAGATTCTAGAGGATATGTTGCGTATGTACGTGATGGATCAACAGAATCGTTGGGAATACCTCTTGTCATTGGTGGAGTTTGCATACAATAACAGCTACCAAAGTACGATTAAGATGACATTGTTTGAGTTTCTGTATGGACGACCATGTCGGACGCCTCTGAGTTGGGACAGACTAGAGGATAGGATTCTAGTAGGACCAGAAGCGATCCAAGAGATGGAAGAACAAACGCAATCAATAAGACAGAGGATTAAGGAAGCACAAGATCGGTAGAAGAGTTATGTTGATGCACATCGCATTGGCCACAGCTATGAGGTTGGCGACAGAGTTTTCTTGTGCGTAAAACCGCATAAGAGTTCGATCAAGTTTGGAAAGGGTATTAAACTCTCTCATAGGTTTGTGGGACCTTTCGAGGTAGTGGAAAAGAAAGGACCTGTGGCTTATCGACGAGCCTTTCCTAATTCTTTGAGGCGTATGCATGATGTTTTTTCATGTATTTGTTTTATGACATTATATTAGTGATCTGTCACATGTTATTAACATCAGTTCTTTGTAGGTGTCAAACGAGGGTGCTCTCATGGTGGAGTCAATCCGCATTTTGGACCATCGCACTTGACAGCTACGACGTCGAATAGTCGATCAGGTCAAGGTCCGGTCGGGCAATTACAGTCCACACTCGACTACATGGGAGGATGCATATGAGATGTGTCAACAATTTCCCTATTTGTTTGATAGATTTGATATGTACAACTATGTCAAATACATTTATTTACATGCATTTATATACTGTAAAAACTTCGAGACAAAGTTTAAAACAAAAGGGGGTGTATGTAACATCTCATACTCATGAGCACACTTATTGACTTATTCTTTGAGGATACTTGTGTGCAAGTGATCCATCTATAGCACATTATGATTTCATTTCGATTAGGAGTTATATATGATATTGATGATGTATTGTAATTCATGGTTACTTTCAGATGTACATGTATTGACAGGTATTATTGACAAGTTCTCCTGAGTGTGCAGGACATGTGACAGGTTATGGATGTTGATGGCATCAATGGACTTCCTTGGACTCTCGATTGAGTCAAGGAGTGGATTGCATTTTGTTTGAGTATTTCATTTTACGCACTTGTGATATATGATTGATTATAGTATGATTTATGTATATGGATTATTGACATTGTTTTTGTCAGTGGATGTAGGCTTGACGATGCTTGCTAATCCGACTCACATAAAGAGTAAAGGGGTCATGCATTGAAACCAGACATTGAGGGAGAGGTGTAGCAACGTCCTTGTCACAGCCTACTAGCACTCCCACCGTGACCTGAACTATAGGTTAACGAATACCTAGTTCGAGAGGTCCACGATGTCGTGAGGGCAGAATGAGATAGTCGCTCACGAAGAATTCTTTGGGGCGCGCAATAAGGCAGAATCCTTAATTCCTAGAAGCCCTTAGTCTCTCAGAAGGTCGACCGAGTGGAGTGTTGACTCCAAGAGTCGGACAAACTTCAAAAACCAGTCAAAGTCGATTGGCACCCTTAGAGCATGGAGGTGTGTCTTGAAGGGCACATCACGTAATTAAAACATGAATCAATAAATCTAGGTGGCCTAGAAAACATTGAAATGTTTAGACCTTATTAGAATAAAATAATTATTTAGTTAGCAAATTATAAACTTAGAAGTCTAACAAGAGTCTAAGCCTAAGTCTAAGACTAATTCTAAGTCTAAGTTTAATTGAGGGACTCGTTAAAAATATTGAATAAGTCAAAATATTTTAGATAAAATCAATATCTAGGAAGAAGGGAATAAAAATTTAAAGGTTGGATAAAATGCACATGTGTGCATGAAATTAATAAAAAGGATTTTTAAAATAGAAAAAAATAAAACATGAGAGAACATGTGTACACATAGAATAGCATCTTGAGTCAAACTACCACTAATTCTAACTAAAAGAAGACTCTTAATCCAACTCTAACTAAGATCTAGTTAGGAGACACTCATTAAATGAGAATTTGGGGAACAAATGGACAACTAAGAGCGAAAATAGGAACACATTGGGGAATGTGAGGGAAATTGGGTTTTTAAATAAAATAAAAATGGTAATTACTTGTGCAACTTGGAGAGAGTGTGACAAATGTGTGGGTGAATAATCATAAATAATTTAATTTAAAAAGTTAATTATTTGTGCATGAGGACATGTGTCAGTGGGGGAATTTCTATAAAACAAACGATGTAGAAGGAAAAGGGACTCACTTCTTGATAGTATTGTTATGCTTCTGAAATTTGGATTGATTGTGTTTTACTTGTGAGAGTTGGGATACCAGGCTTGTGAAGAGAGTGGAAGCTCTTCCTTGCGAGGCAAGCTTGGAGCTATTGTTTTCCGGTTTCTTATGTGTGGACCCTATGCGTCTTGAGGGGATAAGGGGGGAGAATAGTACCTCTAGCGTTGGTTGGGAGGTACCAGTGTAGTCCTTGGTTTAGCAAGGCAAAGGAGGGACATCGCGCAAGTTCAGTTGAGGATCATTTGCACAACTTCAGCCTTCGGTCACGGTATTTGGAAATTGCATTTTGTGTAATATGTAAAATTAATGTTAAACACAATGTAGTGATCATGAGTATCAATGTACTGCAATGTTGTTTTCATTAAATTATATTCACTCCTTATGCTGGCAGAGTAAGGATTTTGTATTCGACTGATAAACTTTACTGATAAATTTTAGATAAATGGTATGTATATTAATTGTGAAATTTTTTGTTTAGTACATGAATTAAATATCTAGATTGGAATGAATTATACTTCGTTGGTCAGAAATGAATAATTTTCCTACCGGATGATTACCTAAAGGAATGTCATCGAAAAGATTGTTTATAGTTACAAATTATTTGTGCATTGGTGGTGTAATAGCGAATTAAAATTAAGTTTTATTTACTCTCTGAACCATGGTTGATTGTGCTTAGGAGTTTCATTTAAAGAGAGGTATTTATGTGTTAAGCAATGATGCTTGAGTCTCTTGTAACGCGGTCATCAATAGTAGAATCTGCTACTTTTCTTGGGTTCAAGATATGGGCTCAACTTTTAATCCCTTGTGTTCGATGATTGTAGTTTCCTATTTTAGAGAGGCCTCACCTAAGTTAGCCCCAGTTATTATTGCGGCATCGTCCTTGTCTTTTTCTTTATTGAATTCCTTCGACTTGTCGCCTTCTTTATGAAGTTCTGGATCTAGCATATGGATTCTCTTCAAGAGAATACCGATCATGCCCATGCAGGTTTTCCTGTAGAAGTTTTTTTTTCTTTACCTCTAATATCTCACTATTGTTTTATTATTTTTTGTCACAAAATGTTGGCCAGTCATGGAACGCACTGACCTTGGACTTCAGATTACGACTAAAAAAAAAAGTGCCCACTTGTATGCCAAACCTTTTAGATATAGAGCTGTGTAAATGGTGTTGTAGAGGTCCTCACATCCATTGTGGTAAATTTTGTTCTTGGGTTTCATGATCTCTGTACATAAAACCTTGAACGAGTATATCTCTGCTCCATCCACTTGTTGTTACCAATTGATACAAGTTCTGAAACATGGAACCCGTAAATCATTGTTGTCTTAGTAATGGCGGTTTTTCGTAACATGTTGTTCATGTTAACTCGATACTCGGTTTTTCGTAAAATTATTGACCACCAATTTCTGTAGCTTACAACGGTTTGTTTTTATTTTATCCAATAATAAACTTGTTATCGTTTGTGATATTGTTTAAGAAAGCGATAGTACCGAGGCAAGTTGATCACACTGTTAACTTTGCACAACGATCAATTATGGTCTTGATTACACCTTTAATTACCAGTAGTTATTCCTTAGTTTTTAATTATAGTCAAACTTTGTAAGCCGCCAAGTTTGCTATTTTAGAATTTAAATTTTAGTTGGGTTAAATTGTTAAGTAAAACAGATTTAAGTAAATGATGATATCGTTGAGTAGGAAGCGATGATAGTTAGGAGGTTTTTTTTTTATTTAGTAGATTCCTTGGAAGAATAACATCGAATGATGTCTTATTAATATAACAGTGTATGAGTATAATACTTAAATTTTGGAATACATTCTTAATATGGTTAGTCCTTCGTTTTAATTATTGTAGATGCAATTGGTGTAAAATGCCATTTGACCTTCTTTCAATGTTAATAAATTGAGATACGGTAACGATAGATTTAAAAAAAAAAAGATTTTATAGTTATTAATTCTTATAACAAGTAAATTAAGGAAACATAATACCTAGGTGTAAATTACTTGAGTATAGTGAAATAACATGAGAATTATTAAGGATTCATGTTGTATTAAACTAATGCAATATTTGATTAATTGATCAAGAATAGAGTATATAACTTAAATGGGTGTAACTATTATTGTTTGTAGGAAATAAATTCTTGGAATAGTGTGACACTAGGAAGCTTTCTAGATTTAATAATCTTGGTAAGGTGTAAATTTAATGATTAATTACATTAATGAAAACTTAGATAGAATATTGTTGGGTTCAGACTATAAGTAGTTCTTGATAAATTTATTTAATTACACCAACATAATTTTAATTTAGTTGATCTTCATGAAAATTGATCTTAAAGTAAATGTGTGTGTGTATAATTTACATAAGTTTAAAAGAAAAAGTTTACTTTGTGTTACCACTTAGTCCTTTATTGACCATTGTGGTCTGTTAATTAAGAGGGTTGTTTCAATTATGTCATCATCCCTACAAGATGCCAACCAATAGAATTAATCAATTTTTTTATTTTCCAACTAGAAGTACATACTCAAAGTCTTAGAATTAAGCCCAATATTATCATAATGAATTTAACAATAGGAAGAAATGTAGATGAGTGATAAATCATTTCTAATTCCCTGGGTTAATTGGCTTTGGGAGAGACTTGGAACCCCGACAAAGGCCTATCTCATTCCCTTCCCTCACAAATTGGTGAAGGATTTAGAATCTTTAACAACAACAAACAAGGGAATGACTTATCTCTACTTCCTAAAATTCATGAGCAGGTCTTTATAAAGAGCAACATGGCAAAGTCTTTGTGATAATGTTGAAACACATGAATCTTCATGCAAAAGATTTTAAGGTTGGAGTGTTTTACATTCTTTTTATGGTCCCTGTATATTTAACTTAATGTGATAAGAACAAATAAATGATCAATAAGCACCATCTATCTAGAGAAATATGTTTTTATCAAGTTTTTATCAAGTTTAGCGAACTCATTACGAGATTGGTCGATGTCATAATGATCACCACCATAGAATGATGGTTCATAACATTTACAAAAAGCTAAAGGAAATTGAACAATCCTTCTTTGGTGGTGACATCATAGTCATGTCACCACCAAAAAATGATGGTTCAATACATTCCCTGAGGAAGGGTCGGTCAACCCTTACTCCAACATAGAATTCTTATCGAAGGGAATCCTAGGAAAGGGTTGACTGACCAATCCTTCAGCATACTATTCCCATCAAGGGGGAGCACGAGGAAGGGTAGGTCAACCCTTCCTCAACATTAATATTCTTAACAAAGAGGGGCCTAAACAAGGGTTGACCAACACTTCCTCAAGCATATTATTCCTATTGAGGGGGAGATCAGGGAAGGTTTGGCCAACCCTTTTGTTGTGACCGCAACAACCCCCCTTTACTTTTGTTTTTACAAGCAAAAGGAAAGGGGCCCCCTACTAAAATTTGAATTGTACTGCCTAATCCTCTACTGCTTGAACCTAATGTTAATCCTTTGTCTACCTTGAGGGAGTTGGGGGTTTGATCTTGGTTGATGATTGTCTTTGAGGAGGTTTGTTTTTTAGGATTTTTTGAATGGGTAACTTAAAGAATGAACACATATGCATTATGATCCTCTTGCTTGCATGTTGTGCATGATGCCTTCATCTTTATGCTCTCGTATGTTGATCATACTCATCAGTTTTGAACTCTTAGATTGAATCGCAAGAACAGTAATCTTTCCTTTGAGTTTGAGACTTGGTACATGCAATTTTTAGGACACTTATCTATAGCATCTATGATCATGGATGATTATCTTTGAACAAACCCAACACTCATTCATAAGTTTGTTACAGGAAAAGGCAAAGAATGTAATGTTTATGATATACTGGAAAATATATTCTTCCTTGCATAATTGATCTCATCTTTTTTATGGTTGCAGGAGCAGATTCGCAGAGCCACTTCATTTACATGATCGCTCCAGTCTTGAAATGCATGTGGGGAATCCCTTGATCTTCCTCCTCTTGCCTACATTTCTCTCTATGTGGATCTTGTCTATCAGTTGAAGCCAATAGTCATCATTATGAACTAAGACTTGTCTTGCCCAAACCTCAATCGGATTTGTTTTTTACCACCATTGCATTAATGAGGTCGAAACTTTGATCCTTACCGAGCTCTCCCTCATCAGGAGGTAGATTCACCTTTGATTATTGTTGCCCCGAGGTCCAAAACTCGCAAGGCTATCGGATCCACCTTTCTCAGAGTTCTATACAGCAAGCTCATTGGATTTACTTTATCGAGAATCCTCGTTCGAAGTGTTGAGTGTGCATTGTCTTAACACTAGTCCGAAGCTCGAAGGTTGAAAGCCTATAGGGCTCCCCTCATCGAGTTTGTCTCATAGGTTGAACAAGTCAAGTCCCTTGTGATAGTCCTGAGGTCCAGAAGGCGTGAGCTTCTTCAGATTGATCTCTATCAGGTTCTTCTTTCAACCTCCCCTCTCTCTGAAAACCCAGGCCCAAAGACCTATCGAGCTTCTTGGATATGGAACCTTGTCGTATCATCACGCAACGCTCACTCGCCACTTGTCATAACCATTTACATGCATTGTAGATTGACGTGGGAACCTATTCCATGATCTTATCATATTTCCTCTCCTTGCACTTGTATCAGGTATGCCCTTCGAGATTTTCAACTTGACTGAATTGACATGTATCATGTGCCCAGCTAACGTCGGTCTCCTTTTATCATATGAATCGTTATTTGTGATGATAATGTGTCGCGTGACATGTCGAATTTTTACACCCTAGTCGTTTTCCATCTGTCGTATCTGAATTTGAGCATCCATGATATACATATGGCATACCTACCTGACTCAACACCCGGTACTCAAAATCTACATGGTATACATTGCTCCTATTTTTGGTCCCTAGGTGCAAAACCATGACTGGTGTGGAACCGTAACTCGTGTGTAACTTGGCCTCATTTTCCTAACTTTTGTATATAATTTGTATAGTTTTATTTTATTTCTAATTTTATTTATTTATTTCTTTATTTGTTTTTTATGTATTTATTTATTTCCATTTGTAATTTGTTCATGGTTTTGCAAAACCACATGTTTTTTATTGCACATAGTTTTTGCAAATTGCCCATGGTTTTTATTGTCCATGGCTTTCCCAAAATTACTCTTTGTATTTATTTTTACATAAGAAAAATCAAGTTTACTTTAGAAGCAGTTTTACATGGATAAAATTTGTTTTTCATAAGTAAAATTTGTTTTTCATAAGTAAAATTAGTTTTACATGGGTAAACTATTTTTACACGGTGCTTTGGCTTAAAACCCTAATGTATAGTTTTTATATGTACATTCTTATTATTTTTCCATATCCATGTAAGGATACAATTTGACTTTTTGATATATATATATTCCTCGAAAAAATTCATAATTTCATTATATTATAACAAAATTACATACACAGATATATACAAGCCATTAGTAATAGCCTTGTATATATTATCCAACAAATTGTAGTTCTAAAGTAATGATGCATGCACTAGACATCATTACATCTAGTATATCCTTTACAAATGTCCCATATTCAGTTCCAAAACTAAATAAAGTTGCGGACATTGCCCCCAAAATAGTGGGTGTATCCCACCAACATACAATATTGTATCATAAAACATTACATACAACCCAATATTTACAAAGAAAGTTTTTCCTTCACAAAATAAGATGCCAAGGTGATCAAATATCTTGAATATCATGAAAAGGTCTATGATAGAAGCCACAAATTCTCGTTGATTATTGTTCTTCAATATACCATTGTCCATATGCTAGTTGCATGGCTTCTTTGGAAAGCGTGTCCGTCAATTGGTTCCACTCCCTGTAAATTGGGAAAATGAAATGGAGTCAAATAAACTTTTAATACAAAATACATCCTCTAATATCGGAACAAGTCGAGAAACATGGCATCTGTGGACATTGTTTTCCTAGTTGATGATTATTAAGGAATCACCAAAAACTTGTAATGTCTGGCAGCCCTGCTCCACTGCAAATAATAATAATAGTAATAAATTCATTAATTATGAGTAGTTATTTGTGCCTGCCCCCAATCCCGCTTTGAGTGTGTAGTAATGTGAATTTGTGATGTAGAGGCATCCACCCCTGCCACACAAAAGTTGATATGTTGTCCTTGCTCCATCAAAATATCCCCATGGTTTGTTGTTGTCATAGATCTCTTCCCTGATAGATCGTGGTTGTGCTAAATCCCCCCCACCCTGGTTGTATAAGGAATCCATGATCCCAATACGGTTGACAACGACTATGTCGGTCGATAAGAACTCATCATGGAAGATAGCTTTGTTCTGAGAAATCCATATCCCCCATACCAGTATTAATGGGAAGGTTGTGTTCACACCATTGCCCCGCTCACACATCCACAACTGCAAAGTCGTTTCAAAAGTGTTTCCCTGCCAGCACCTAAGAGTGGGTTTCAAATTCCTGGCAAATGCCCAAACATCCTTGACAAAGGAACATTGTAAGAAAAGATGTTCCACAGTTTCAAATTGTGATTTGCATAGAGCGCATCGTCTCGGGCCATAGAAGTGTCATTTTTGTAAATTATCCCAAGTAGGTAATTTATTTGCTAGAATCGACCAGACCAAAAGCATCCCTTTCGTCGGACAATGTTGTTTCCAGAGCTTCTTCCACCACCAAAGTGTTTCTCTATGTTGAAAGTCCACACTAAACTTAATGTAGCCCGCACGAGGGGTATATTCGCCATCCCAAAGTAATTCATCTTCTTTATCAACCAGTCGAATAGAGGCATCCCTTAGAGACTATAAATATCTGTCCCAGTGGATGAGGTCCTCCTCAAGGAGTCCTAGCCTGCGCCCCGACAACCAACCTTGATGCCAAATTGTATTTTGTGTGGGGTCCCCCACTTGAGCTAGATTGTAGAAACCACCCATTTCCAATTTAATCTGAGTCCCTACAAGTAATAGATGACCCAGCTTGTTACAAGCCCACAGATCCATACCAAGAGGAACCAACCTACCAGAATCAACCCTCCAGACCAGGCTATTCCCAATTAGATCAAAAGCCTTAATCACAACTTTCTAGATAATAGAAATACCCAACGAAGTTTTGTTTGCATCTTGTATCCAATCTAGAGTAGTGAGAGATGCAATGTATTTCTAATATACTACTCTAGTCCAGAGGCTAGTAGCTTTTATCAAATGCCAGGAGCATTTCACTGCAAGTGCTTTTGAAAATAAAAAGATGTTCTTCAATCCCCAGTCCCCTAATGCCTTCGGAACTGCAATTCGTTGCCACCTGACCCAAGGCAAAACCTTTTTATGCTTGTTTCCCTGCCACAAATAAGAAAAACACAGCCTCCTGACCTTTTTCCAAAATACCTTTTGGAATCCAAGATAAAGACATCTAGTAAATTGGGATAGCCTCTAGCACTGACTTTATTAGAACTAATCGGCCAACCCGGGACAAACATCGATGGCTCCAAACCTTTAATCTTTTTTCTAATTTTGCAATGAGCCACAGCCAGTCCGTCTTCCGATAGTCATTTGGTTTTAACTGAAAACTAAGATATTTCAATCCCACATCCAGTTCAAAAAACTGAAAGGGAAGCTTAGAAGTGATGAATGGTGACTCCCCCCCATCCAAAGATGCAATGGTAATACTGGATTTATGTTCATTGATTAACATACCAGTCACTTGTTTAAAAAGTGTTAATCCATCACAAAGTTTTTCAATGTCCCTTCTAGATCCATCACAAAAGATTAAGATATCATCAACAAAGAGTAAATGTGAGATGTAAACCTGGAGATATGTTTATTCCTCTAAAGGTACATGTATACTTTGCCTCGTTCAAAAAACGACTCAGACTTTCAACTACCAAAAGAAATAGGAGTGGAGACAAGGGGCACCCCTGTCTAACTCCCATGTCCACTTTGAAGAACAAGGAGGTTGAACCATTAATCAGAATGGAGAAAGACACGGTTGTAAGGCAGCCCATAACCCAATTTGTGAAAGCCACCCCAAACCCAAGGTGAATCAACATCATCCGAATATAAAGCCAATTTACTCTATCATAAGCTTTTGATAGAGCAATTTTGGCAACCGCCCCTTCGAGTTTTCTTTTTTTCATACTACGTAAGCCTTCCTATGCAACCCCAATAGCCTCATGAATCTGTCTGCCCGCTAGGAAACCAAACTGTTCACTTGAAATATTTCTAGAAAGAATATATTTTAGTCTTATGCTAATAACTTTAGAGATGATCTTATAAAGACAGTTGCATAAGGAAATAGGTCGAAAATCATCAAAGGAGGAAGGGTTATCAGTCATGGGAATTAAATCTATGAAAATAGAATTTAATGGTTCATGAATATGACCATTTTTCCTTGATTCTTCAACCACTTTTAAAATATTACTACCCAGCAAGTCGTAAAAACCCATATAAAATTCAATCGGCCAGCCATCAGGACCTGGACTTTTACCCTTTTGAAAAGAATGCAAGACTTCCAATAATTCCTTTTCTTAGACCTCCATCAAGGACAAACTCTCTTCCTCCTCAAAAAAACGAGGGAATAACTTGGTGACTTTAACAATTTCAGTAATGGAGGTCCCCTCATGTGCCTTGAAAAGATCTCTAAAATGTGCAATGCCCAGTGAAGACATACCTTCAAAAGAATTGACAATTCGACCATCACCCTGATGTAGGCCCCAAATAGTATTTGTCATTTTCCTATCTTTGGCATAAGAATGAAAGAATTTTGTATTCTCATCCCCACAGGTAACCCAAATAGCACGACTTTTTAGTATCCACAAGGCTTCCTTTTCTGCCAGTAGAGCCCTCTGCCTAAAATTTAATCTAACCAACTCCTCTTTTCCCTCACTAGTACAAAACCCTGGACCATTGTCATCCTTCCAATCCAGCAGAGTTTGTTCAATGAGTTTTAACTCCTGCTCCTCTTTTACTTTTTTCTCATGTGCCCAAGAGATGGATGTCTGCTTGATTCTTTTCAAATTTTCTAAAAAAAGTACAGCTGCATGAGTATGAGTATTTGACCCCATGGGGATCCACATCCTACATACCAATGCTTGATATTTTGGATCCTTTAACCACCCCTCAAAAAAATTAAAACGATTGGGAGCACGTCGGACCCTACCACGCATCTCCAAAACAATCGGATTGTGGTACAATTCACTGCTACTGGCAACCCATTGTCGAACAAGCGTCATGGAATCTACAAGATCTTCCGCCGATAAGAAATGATCCAGTCGTTTAGCAACTTGATCATCTTCAGTCCTCCTATTCCTCAAAGTCAGCTTAAGTTTTATTGGTTCAATATCCAGTGGCCCATGTTGATCTAGAAAATGAATAAAGTAATTGGTCAAGGGATCCGGGTTTGTTCGAGGACCCCATACCTTTGTCGCTCCCAAGGAGAAGTTAAAATCACCACCAATAACAACCTCCTTAGCAGAAAACCAAGAGCATTTGGCTAGGGATTCCCAATAACAATGTCTATCAGAGTAGGGACCATAAATATTTACCAGAGTCAAAGAACATCCCAATTCAGCTGAGAAAACATTGAAACCGATCCCCAATTCAAAACCCCAAACCCATTCATAGTTGCACTTATTATGTAACCACCCTGTAGCCAATCCCCCAGAGCGTCCCTTTGCATCCATCGCCACAAAGGACCATCCTGGCAGCGAAGATTCTAATGTCGCTACCACCGATTCACTAATCCCCAGAGTTTCTTGTAGAAAAATAACCTCTGGAGAAACAACTTCTACTAATCTTTTTAAAGACGATATTTTTACAGGGTTCGCCAGCCCTCGACAATTGAAGGATAGGATTTTCATAGGGAAACCACCCCATGGGATTGTTTTTCTCTAAGCGCCCATTCAATGGAAGATTGTCTACCCGAGGCCAAGTCAATCCTAGCATGATCTTGAGCCAAGAGTAGATGGGACTTCCTTCCCCGACCTCAGACTGATAATGGAGCACGTGGTAAAGTTCTCAAACCAGGACCCATGAGCTCCCCATCTCCACCCATACAAAATTCCTCAGTTAAAATGGACCTGTTACGTAAAGAATAACGAACCCTACTCCCATCAGATGAAGAATTTCCAGAGGACAACTGGAGCAAAGGTGGCGAGAGGTCCCAGTCAAGTCCAGTGGGGTAGTAAAAAGGGAGGGCGCAAACTCCACAACAATGGCAAATCCAACAGAAGAAAAACATGAAGTACCCACAGCCTCTTCAGTAATCAAAGGGGAAGAAACCTTTAAATCACAACTCTACCTCGACTCCTTCAACCCCACAGAAGTAACTATCGGAGTGATAAAAGGAGGGTAATACTCCCCGACAATAGGAACCTTACAAAAAACCGCAGCAGTGCACGGCAAAGGGGGGCCAGTGGAGAACCCCAAAGTTGAGATAGCAACATCCCCCAAACCTCCCGACAGAAGTAAAATATCATAATTTAAATTATAGACAGTCGAAATATTGGTAGTCAGCAACTCACCCGACAACAATAGAGACCTTGGGCATGCCTTTTTTGTTGCCTTTTGTACCTGTGTTAAATTTGGGTCCTTACATAGCGGGCCATTACCAGTAGTAGCAGAGGGATGCCACCCCCTACCTAATCCCGAACCAAGATCCTTTGTTGCCTCCACAAAGAAATCCCCCAAAACCTCAGTTGCCAAGTCTGATCGCCTCGACGCATCATGTAGATGTTCTCATGTAGGGCCCCGAAACTTCCCCTTGAGAGGCATTTTACACTCGGCAACTTCGTGCCCATAGATATGGCATCTATGACACCTGAAGGGAATGCCTTCATAGTCCAAAGGTTGGATAAATGATCCAGATGTCGTCTCAATAGTCAATTCCTTTAGTAACTCTGGTCGAAGATCCAGCCTCACCAAGATCCTAGCCACTGACATCAAACCAGTCTCCTCAAAATACATATCCACTTCAATATATATGCCCAATTTGTTTCCAATGGCCGTAAAACGAACAGGATTCCAATACTGCATAGGTAGTGCTGACAAACATACCCAGATGGGTACCACATCCACCCGCTCTCGTTTTGCATCAAAATTTGTAGTCCACCTTTTAAGAACAAAGAGGCGTCCCAGCCATGCTCCAATTTTTTTACAATACCCAGGACACATCTTATGTGGCAGAGAAAAGGAATGCAAACCAACCCTTAGCCAGAAGCCTAATACTTGGAGGTCGTGTGATATTAGCCACCCAAGTCCTCAGATAATCAACCCCTAAATGTTTCCCTCGTGCCTTGCCCACCACCGCCATCTCAGAGAATTCCACCACACAGTCCATATCAATGTCTTCACCAAACATAAGGCTTTCTGAATCAACCTGGTCCCGGGCACCCTGTGTACCTTTATGTGAAGTATTATCCCCCCCCCCCCNAAATTCTTGAGAACAGATTTTGTGCAGAGATGATTCAAGAACCACAACAGCCCTATCTCCCAACCCGACTCCCTGAAAATACTCCCCCACCGTCACCGCAACCTCCAGAAAAGTTCCCTCGTTAATGAGAACCTCCGACGGAGAGAAAGAGACATTTGAGACCGACCCCAGGAAACCTTTCTGTTGTAATCCCCAGTTGTCCCCATCGAAGAGAGCCCCGGGCTCGAGACCACTACACCCTAAACCACCCTCAGCCAGAGCTGGAAAAAGTTCCAAACCTTGTCCCAAACAAGTCTAAGAAGCCACAGCAAACCCACTAACCAACTCTGAGGAGATAACCAAACCTTCCAAAAGAGACAAATCGGTCTTTTTTCAATATTTCTGAACCCGGATCTATTGACAACAGAGACACCAAACCCACTGAGCCCACTGCCAAGGCCCCCTCTGATTCGCTGACAGGTAGCTTTGGATCCCCTACCATAAGATTCCCATGTTTCCCACCAGGCTCCGACAAACCCTTTGGATCCCTTATCGCCTTCAAGTATGCGGAATGAGTGAGTGGAAGAGAGCTTCCAAGAGATTTTTTGGAAGGCGGCCGCAATACCCCAGCCCGCCTCCAACAAGCCACGTCGGTCCAATTCAGAGTCGATCCACGACCGTGGCCCTGCCCATGAACCAGTAAGCAACCACAACGAGTTGTCTATGCGAAACCCTAGCCTCCATCGCTCCCTCCCTCCATCTCATATCCTCTTTTCTTATTATAATTTCCTTTGCTTGTTTTACACTCGTGGTTTCCTCTTGTCTCTTATAAGGTTGAAAATAATCATACATATGTTTCACATTATTATCATTAATGACAAGAGGAAACAAATACCTTGGCTTGCAATAATGGTGATTTTTTAATCATATTTTCATTTATCTTGTGAGCATAACAAAGGATTGATGGTGGACTGTTATCTTTAGAAGATGGATGGAATTAAACTTTTATTGTTCCATTTGTTTAAAATGATTGATTATGATTGCAGGAACAAGACATTGTGTCCAAGGATTCAAATCTTACAACCATCAATGACACTAAGTCTCATGTTGAAGGGAATATTATGGGAAAGCACATAATGTTTATTTCTCAAGAAGAAGGTTGTGAGATTTGACTAAGTCAATGAAAGATGAACATTTGAATGACTGCACTAGCATTATGGTTTTAAATGAGTTTTATGACAGGCAATATAGCTCAAGTTTAGAGTAGCTTAGCATGATTTTGTTAGGCTTACTTTTAATATTGATCTTTAGTTTTCTTTTTAGTTTAATTTCATTTTAATAAGTTAGTCATTTAGAGGAAGAGTTTTTCCCAAACTGTCAAATAGTTGAACATAACATTCTCTTTTGTTATGCAAGTTAGGAAATGGCCTATTCAACCAACAGTTCCTGATTTTTTCTCTTTAATGAAGGCAAATTAGGGAAGTGTTAATTTACACTTTGCTACTCAGATTCTTTTGCAACAATTTTTAGAATTAATCAACCAAGATTTCCACCACAACTTAACAGTTGATCAAAAATATAATCTCATTCATGTATTCCCATGTTGGTTTCTGATTTAGTTGATATTTGGAGTCATTTTCATTATTACTTTTTATGACCTCCATGACATTTCATCTTTGCCTCATCAGATTGAATCATTTGAAACTCTGAGATTAATAATATTTTTTATGGCGAAGAGAAATTGATGTTTTTGGGAGGAATATCTAATGAAATTTTTGTTGTTGAAAAATTCATTATTTTCAAGTGTGCAAAGGACTTGCTCATGTCAAGAAATCTTGAGAGCTTATGGGTTTGTGGAATGTTCATGTAATTAAAATTTTGGAAATATATTTTGACTAAACTTCTCAAATAACCCATTTTGCTAGGTTCCCAGAAAATTTGTCTTGTTTCACTAAATAGAAATTGGATTAAATAATTGTGTTGCAAATTTTTTCAATAGATTATCAATTATCATAATATTGCTTGTTTTTCCTTTCATATTTTTACCATGGGAATCTTTCTATTGGGCTTCATTTCAAATGGTTGACATATCTTACCTAACGCTCACTCTTGGTTACTTCTGAGTCTTCATTGAAAATGTTTCTTTGAGAATGTCCATCATGATTTATATTATGTTGTTGGGATTACAAGTCTATCTTTCAAGATTAATTATTCTCGTAATGACTGATAAAGTTTGCTTTTGATTGTTCTTCTAGTTTAGAATAGTCACTTTATTTATTTTAATTTGTACATAATTTTACTCCCTTCTCTACTTAGTTTGGAAACCATCGCAGTGGGATCATATTCTTATACCATCAAGGGTGAATGATACAATCATTGGTTGATCTGTATCAAGAATCAAAGTGGCAATGAATATTAGTGAAAAATATCAATGCAATTTCTAAGTTTAAAAATCTAACATCTGCAAAATCTTATTTTGCTAAGATCTTATCCATGGCCATAATCTCAAAGAGGTGAATTCCTCAATTTACCCATTCTCTTGGGCATTTCAACAATTTGAATTTTTGTCACTAGAAAATCTCAAATCTGTTGGAACAAAAGCTTGGTTAGATATCGATTTTCTTGATCAATGTTCATTGCAGTCTTGTTGATTTTCTTTTCCAGATTATGTCTTAGTCCTGAAAATCTTTTTTAATGGGTTTTAGCTTGTGTGAAAAGTTTACTTCATAAAGTTTTTTCCCTTATTCCAATTCTTGGAGTTGAAATAATGATACCTTTGTGCCTATCACTCATACTCCATTGTTGCCACGGATTTATTCCTTATTGTTGGGTTCTTTTCTTATTTTTCATCCAGTTTCATTTTAGTTTGATATCTGACATTTTCAATTTCCAGCTTCTATTAGTTTAGTCTTCTTTTTCATGTTTTAGCTTTAGTTTTAGCACTTGTTTGTTGCCTGTACATCTGCACATGCAGTTGCCCATATTTTAATTTGAATGTTGGTATGTTCCCTAAGATGATTTGACTTCTTAATCTTCTTTTAGGATTACTCTTTAAATTTGAGTGAGGGTTGGTCCAATTATGGTCACACACTTAAGAAAAAATTATAGATTATTGAGATGTATGGGTTGCTCTATCTGAATGAATATTCATGAATTTCTTGTTAAAATTTTCTAATTTTCAGATATGATAATTATTGCCTTATGATTTAAATGTTATTGTTATCATAGAATAATTACACCTTGAGAATTTCAACTAAGACAGCGAACTTGATGAGAGGTTTTTGTAAGTAAATATTGTACAAGATGATATATTACAATTGAGAGCCCCAATATATATACTTGGGTGAAGTGCCCTTTCATTAATGGACATGTCTTTTCCATTTATTGTCTTTCATTAATTAATTATTGATTATTTATATATTTAAACATTATATTAGTATTTATATATTATATTTATGTTGATGATTATTTCCTCACATACACATCTAATTAATATATATCACTCCATATTGGAGCAATCAATGTGAGAGGCGCCTACAGTCTATCCCTCATCATCGGAGAAAGAGACCTGTTGGGTCATTCACCACTAGCAAAGCTCAGGGGTGAATGAGTCATTTTCCTTAGTCAAATCATGGTGACCAATCTAGGAGAATGTTTTCCCAATGTTGTTAATTGGAAAACCATCAACAGACCCTCTTAGCAAGGGAGACATTAGCCATCACATGAGCTTGTCTACGAAGTATACAAACTTTGTCTTAGAGAGAGGCTTGGTGAGAATATGCATTATATGCTCGTCAGTGGATATGTATTGGAGCTTTATTGCTCCCTTATGTACCATGTCTCGAGATAGAGTGATATTTGATCTCAATGTGATTCGACTTGTCATGAAACAATGGATTTTCAGAGCTTGTGCACTTTGATTGTCACAATGTATTAATGTCGTCTCTAGCTCTGCTTATTCATGTGCTTAGTCTTTGCAAGTTTCTAAATCCATATTGCTTTGTGACTTGCAACACTCGTTGCGATATACTTTGCTTATGATGTACCGAGTGCTTTCTGATTCTTCCCTCTTCAACGGGGATATCATGGATTGATCCCAAGTTGAAGTAGCACCACGAGGTGCTCTTTCTATCCATTACACTCACTACCCAGTCAGAATCAATATATCCATGCAACCTCACTTCACAACCTGAGACAAACCATATCCAAATGTACCATGCAGGTACCTCAACACATACTTTGTTGCAACCCAAAGTAAGTGCCTTGGTTCAACCACTTCGTTAGCTCGGTGTTCCTTTGCAAAGCAAATATATGGCGTAATTGTTAACCAAGTACATCAAAGGATCAATCAGCTACGTAATACTTAGTGGGATCCACGGATCTAAATCTGACCAATCACTCGACTTCTTCACTGTTTTCATCATAGGTGCCAGCCATGGACTTGCGATTATCGCCCGAATCTGCTCCAAGATATGTGCTTCCTTATCGGGGAAGATGCGGCTTGGTTTCACGCCACACCTCTAATCCCAATCAATGCATCAAACCGGTCGCTGCATGCAGAACTCAGGCCAACTCCCTGCTGCACTAATTGATGAGTGGTCACGCTCGCGTGGAGAGGAAAGTCATCAACATATAGCACCAGGGTCAAAGATGCATGCATCCAACAACTAGCAGTAAAAGGCTAGGACATTCTTCACTCTTGGTGAATCCCATTCTCATCAAGTATCCATCAATCACGGAGTACCATGCCACGGGTGCATGCTTGATGCAGTATAAGGCCTTCTTGATGCAAACATGAGACGCTCAACGCCATTTACCTCAAAGCACTAAGGTTGTTTTATGTAGCACACTTCCTCCTCAATCACACCATTGTGGAATGCAGGTCTTTACATCCATCTGGAGTAATCTCCAATCCATGGTTGTTGCAATGGCAATAATGGTCTTGATGGAAGTGTGTACACAGCATTTGGAGCAAACATCTCCTCGCCAGTCCACTTCCTCTTTTTGTGAGAACCCTCTTGCCACGAACCTTGCTTTGTACTTTTTGATGTTGTTGTCTATTGCATTGCTTGATCTTTAGATCCACTTGGAAGTCACCAGCGACTTCCCTTCTGGTCTCGGCCTGTCTCCACATATCATTCTTCATGATGGATTGATATTCCTCCATCGCTGGCATCTCTCCAAACTTGTTGGCATGTTGCCTCCTCAAAACTAGAAGTTTGAGGAATCAATGATGTGACTCATCGTACCATATAGCTCGAGAATTTAGAAGTGCGTCTACTTTGCGAAAGTACCAACGTGGAGATGCATGCCTCTTGCATCCTACAATGTATCCCAGTCAAAGCGGCCTCTTTCTGCGTCTGGAACCGCTGACTCTCTAAAAGAGGTCCATTGGTTAATTTGCTTGGCTATTGACTCACGATAGTGAAGGATTATCAACTGGAACGGAGGGACTTGAACCCACATCCTTTGGAGCCTCACGCTCCTCGCTATCAATCTCCATGTGAGACTCTTTGGACCTCCTGAAGGCTATGTCTTCATCAAAGGTGACATCCCGACTGACCTCTATCTAGCGTTGTCCTAGAATGTAGATTATGTAATCCTTTGATGTCGTTGTATCCAACAAACGTCCCCTTCTTAGAAGGCTCCAACTTTGTCCTTTTCTCCCTTGGGTGAATGTAGACTAGACAACCGAAGATCCTCAAATGACTGACCTCTGGTTTCACACTTGTAAAAGCCTCATCAGGAGTCGTGTCCCCCAAGATCTAGTGAGGACTCAAGTGAGGACTCATGTTCTGGACATACATTGTTGTACTAGATGTCTCTCCCCATAAGAACATGGATAAATCTTGATCATGAATCATGGCTTTGGCAACCTCTACAATGGACTTGTTCTTCCTCTGCAACCGATGCATTTGTGGGTTGTAAAGCTAATCAACTCCATCTTGATCCACGCCTCCT
Organism: Picea sitchensis; assembly: GCA_010110895.2. NCBI lineage: Eukaryota > Viridiplantae > Streptophyta > Pinopsida > Pinales > Pinaceae > Picea > Picea sitchensis. The sequence continues at coordinate 52,517 of SNQJ01S0126336.1, forward strand.
TGAAGAAATCGGAGTCCACGAGTGTGCTCTCCTCATTATCGACCTCGACGCCTTGATCTTCTTCCACATCCGGTTTCTCTACCTGAGCCCTGAACTCCACGAATCTGTTGAACACCCCATCCTTGGTCTTCATGAAGAGAATCTATGTCTTCAAGGAAATCATCAATGAATATCACATAGTGCAAGAAATCCACCCAAAGATGCAATTGTCATAGGTCCACATACATTTGAATGTACTAGATCAAGAATCCCTCTCGGACTACGCTATCATTGCTCGGAAAAGATCACTGTATATTTTTTCCAAGTGCACATCCCCTACAAATGCCACCATGCTCTACCTGAAACTCTGGAAGTCATGTGACCATCCTCTTCAATGTCGGTAAAGCCATGTAATGTAAGTGTCCAAATATAAAACCCCATAGCTCACACAAACTAATTTTTTCATGTACCAATGTATGGGATAGTCATCCCAAAAATATGTATAGATCTCATTCACCGAACGCAATCATTGTTGTGGAGTCTATGCTAGAGCCCTTAGGCCATACAAGAGGTATATCCATTCCACGAATGCAAATCTATGGCACTTTATCCTCTAATGTTGAGGGTAAAAGTAGGTTCTTGGTTATCCCTAGTACATATAACACATCTTGTATATGAATAGTATCTCCGGACTCTAGTTGGAATGAAGTTGTCCCAACTCCTCTTACTACATACTTGGCATTATCACCAGTTCTACTTGCAATGTTGACTCCCTCTCAACCAAATCTGAGAGACAATTACGGGAACTTGTCATGTCCCTGGAAGAACCATTGTCCACTAACCAAATATCATTGTCATACGCAGCGGTGTCCTTTCTTTAAAATGGAGAGAAAGAAATTATATAAAGTTCATCTGCAATCTCATCAAGTTTAGATTCCTTTGTCTTCTTCTGTGGTTGATGCTCATCAATATCAGTTGTTGATGCATGATGCTTCCCTTCATTTTCTTTTGAGGAAACTAAGAATCATAGTGACCAAATGTATGACAGATGAAGCGTTTTAAAGATCCTTCTTCTTCTATTTTTTAACTAGGGTTGATCCTCCTCCTGTATTTTTCTTTCCAAGTTTAGATTCCTTTGTCTTCTTCTGTGGTTGATGCTCATCAATATCAGTTGTTGATGCATGATGCTTTCCCTTTGTTTTCTTTTAAGGACATTGAGAATCATAGTGACCAAATGTATGACAATTGAAGCACTTGATTTTTGAAAGATCCTTCTTCTATTTTTTAACTAGGGTTGATCCTCCTCCTATATTTTTCTTTCCAAAATTTCTTTTTCCTTTTCTTTTTCTTGCATGAGCTGCAAAAGCTCGAGTTCCTTCATCCTAGGGTTTATGCAAGTTATTTTTGGACAATGTTCTTGCCTCCTCTTAGACACAATCAGTCCATAGACAATCAAACTTGGGAAACTCCTCTCGTCCACAAATGCTCTGAACAAATGGTTCCCATGAAAAAGGCAATACATTAAGAGTCATTGTAACAAGTTATGCATCATCAATGGTGTCTCCAATGGTCTTAAGTTGATCTCTAACTGAGAGACTTTCATAAAATAAGTGGCAAATGAATCTGATTTGGTCATCATGATACAACGGAGTTGATTTCTCAAAAGCTAATTTCCTGCTAGTGTTCTTGCTCTCGAACAATCCAACCAAGGTGTCA
>SNQJ01S0126337.1:0-12204 GCA_010110895.2 Picea sitchensis
CTGCATAATATCATACCATTTATGAGGTAGGCATTCCCATGCTCAGATTACAAGTGACTCTAATTATAAGTGTCAAGTGAGTCATGGCCACTAAACATACACCATGGATCCATGTCATCATAATTCGACATAGCCACCAGGAATACACTATGGATCTATGCTCTAAAAGAATTCAAACTCGGACACAGCCACAAGACATACACAGTCGATCTATGTGTGAGCTCTAATTCATGAACACTACGTCGCAACCTAGATCAAAATGACAAGATCTAGGGTCTTCATTTCCATCGTCTCTAAGTACGAATCTATCCTTGTGATTATAGGTGTTGAAGTCGAACATGGTAGAAACCACTTGATTACAGGTCATTAATGAAAACCATTAACAAGTGCTAGGGAAATCACCATTGATGTCAATGACTCCCAAGGTACCCTAGTACAATCCAAAGAATGTGAATAAATGATTTGAAGTTGAACATTCGATGGAATCTTCCAATCATGGGTCAATGATGTGAACCCACTATTGAAAGAGAAGAAACCTGCCATTGAGGCATGCAGGCTCTAAGGTACTAAATGATTTCAAAATCTTGTTCTCGGATAATGTATTGAAGTCGACAGGAAAAGACTCGTCACATGAGGGCCTTTATGTATCCCCCATCAATGACATGAAATATGTAACATATTTGAAGTATATTAGAGTATGAATTGATTCAGAATTGACACAGGAAAGACCAACATTGTAGAAAATTTATAATTGCAGATGGCTGACTCGATAGAAGGTTTGTTTAGGTTGGACTTCTCTTGAACATATGAATGATACGATAATGGTCTTGACATCATCAATTCACGAAGGACCTAACATATGAACTTGTGGATGGTCAAATGAGAGAAAAATGGATTTCCCAACCCAGATGCAATGATAAAGGGGGCTGCCATGTTCAAGAGAAACTATTACTACCACTAACACAAATACAAAGACACATTTCTTTTCCAATTTCCCCCCACCATTTATGGTGAGTATCTCTTTATTTTTACGCAAGCTTGAGGAGGATAACATATGCTTGTATATGTAAGCTCATCCTTCAGACAAGTCCCTCAGAGTATGTTTAACAAACCCTAAGAAGGAGTGGTTCAATCCCATATGGGTCTTTCGATGTTTGTTTAATGAGTCCAAGGAAAGAAAACTCAAGGGTTTTTCAATTTTAGAGAGTCTGAAAAACACTTAAAGCGAACTCCATCAAGTCCTTTTTTGTAAATTAATCTAACAAGACCAAAAAAGTGATAACCTACCGCTCATCAGATGTTTTCTTCAAATACTTTTACAAGCATGAAAAGAACAAGGTCACTCGGACATCTTTTCAAGTTTAGAGAGATTGAAAAGAGCTTAAAGGATACTCCATAGGTTTTGTTTTTCGTGTTTCCAATACGAGTTTGAAAAATGAAAAAAGACTACTCGATTACATTCTCATGGTTTCACGAGCGTGATAAAGAAATAAGACTCTTATCGTAGTTTTTCCTAAAAAACCCTAAAAGGATCTGTACACGCAAAAAATACACAAAAACAAACCAAAAATGGGTGGACCCTTGTTCCAACGTCTCATCTCTAGACTTTGTAATCTGTAAAAGTCAACACTTGTAAAGTTGTTAAGACTTTAGGGCATGGATAAAGCATAAAAATAATATAATTTGCAAATTAAAAGTGATAAAAGTCAATAAAATAGGTTAAAAACACCATTTTACCATTTCATTTGTAAGTTTACTCAAATATTTCTCTAAAGCCCCTTTTCACCCCGATTTTCAACTATTGATTATGGAGCGCACGACGAATCATTTCATGAATCATCTCGATCAAATAGGTAATCTCCTTCTCCTTCATCTTTTCATGGTTTCAAAATTGATTTCTATTGGTTAAATTTGTGTCTTTGGGTTAATTTTTAGGGGTTAATTTGTGTCACAAGTGCTCTATATCGTGAACTATGACGATCTAGGATCATCACAGGTGACCCTATAGGTAGGGTGCGATGGCATCACACTTTGAAAATGTGTAGGCCTGCGATGATCGCAACCAAATATTTAAAAAATATAAACCTAACAAGAAAAAAACCCCAAGAAAGAATTTTATGTTTCTAATCTCATCTTATGGTTCCTTAGTAGGCTTTCCTTGGTTAATATGCTAGAATGGTACGAGCGAGAGAATGAAGAAGAATATTACTTCACCAGGAATGACTCGGGAATAATTATGGCTCTCAGGCAGTGTGGGTTACTAAAATTCTTCAGGATTCAGAGCATGAGAGCCTAGTTGAAACTACTAGAGTGCTTGGTTCACATGTGGGATGTGAAAGAGCAGGCATTTTGTGTGGGTGTCCACACACTCACAATAGATATCGAGGATATCTATTTCCTGACAGGACTATATTGCAGTGGTTCACAGGTGACACTTACAGGCAACAGGGGTGGAGGTGAGCCTATGGACTACTACATTCGCCATCATTATGTGCCAGGTATTGAGAAACATAGCGGAAAGGTAGCTATCAAGGGTGTCTGAGATTTACCTTTGCGGACTATCCTTTACACTATTACTCGCATGGCAGGGCGTGAAGCTCCTCATATGGATTTGCAGAGCCATTTTCAACTAGTGTGAGGGGGTCCTAAAAAGCATGAAGAAACAACTTACCAAGTGTCGAAATGGTGGGTTAAAACAATTTGGATATGGGTCTATTTTGGTGTCCTTATTATTGGAGAGGGTTCCAGTCCTACGACTATAGGTGGAGTGGGGTATACCCGCTCCATAGGATCTAAGAATGAAGAGGTGGGTAGATCTCATGGATCGACATGGAGGTGTTCCCATCTTCAAATATGATGATGTCTTCTTTCAATGGTTGAGGACTCAACTGCTCATGGTTGAATAGTATGCATATGCCGGAGTAGACTTCTGTGGAAATCTGGATCTGGATCTTTCTGACGGGTCCCAGTGGGGGGACATAGGGATTGACCATGCATTTCCATGACGCTACTATGGATGAGCTCCCTAGGCACTACCAATGCCACACAATGGGTGTATCCACATCCATCAGTCAATTTCTCTATAGAGTAGCACAGACAGTCTATTGCTATAGTGAGAAACATCCTTGATGCTTTTTGTATATGAAGCCATGGGATTCAGATTTTTTATATTTTGGTCTTCGGACAAAAACACTTTTTCCAAACTCTTATCGTTATAAATATAAGGCTCCTACCGGCTTACTTGTTTTATGTACAAAATGTGATTGGATTTTATAAATGTCTCAAATGTCTGTCTAACACATAATTAGCCAATGCATTTGTCAATGTATTTAGACATCTAGGAATGTGTTGATATTCAATGTAATCAAAATGACATTCCAAGAGGCGAAATCATAAATAGACCCTTAACAAAGTAGGAATTCAGATAGAATAAACATTACTCAACTGTAGTACTACTAGATATGAATCAATTCATACAATAAGATGACATATTCCAAGTGAAACAATGTCAGTTATTAACTCGATAATTGCATTGTACTCCGCGATATTTTTAGTTGCACGACCAAGGAAAACACCATGTAGACTGATTAATTCATCCGTAGGTGCATAGATTGCCCAAGCAACAAACACTAATTTTTGAGTACTCTGACTAGTGACATCAACAAAGCCAATATAGGGCAATGAAGACACTGACATATGGAAACCAAGCACAATGCAAGGTAAGCAGCCGAAAGGTGGAACCAAAAATGAAAAATCACACAAGAGTATGATACATAAAAATACACAACACTCATGCAAAAATGATTTAAGCATAGTACTTCTTCAAGTAAATCCCATTTTTGGGTGCACTCAAAGGAATTCCATCATAATACACCAGTTCATAAGCCCCTTTTTCCAACACTTGTTTCACAATATAAGGACCCCACCACATAGGCTCGAATTTACTAACCCATAGCAAATCATGATATTCCTCGTAAAGAAGAACTAGAACACCTTCAGAAAAACATGTGGTTTGACATGATTGTCATATTGAGATTTGACAGGCTTTTTATGATTTTCAATGACTAAGGCAACATCACGACGGGTTTCATCTAATTTCATCAAATACAAAAGATTTTCCTCTTCGGTTGAGGTGTTAGGGAGAAGTTCGACAACTAGTTTCAAAGATGGGATTTCACATTCAATAGACAAAATTTCTTCGATATCATATACTAACTGGAAAGGTGTGAATCCCTTGGTAGACTTAACATATGTTTGATAGGCCCACAATGCCGAGAACAACATCATGTACCAATTTGGCTTATGAATTCCTAGCATCCATCGAAGCATAGTGGTGAGAACTTTGTTGATTTCTTCAACCTAGTCATTGGCCTGTGGATAATAGGTGGTTGATTTTTCATGTCGAAGACCCAACTTCTCAGTAAGTTCAGACATCATGAAATTGTGAAAATGACTACCGTGATTAGTAACGATGGCTTGAGGGACACCAAATCTAGTAATGATATGATTGAATATAAATAACGCCACAATTTTCTTGGTATTATCAAATGTAGGCATTGCCTCATCCCATTTAGTGAAATAATCCACAACTACAATAATGTATCCATGCCCCCTGGGCGAGAGAGGGTTACATGTCATGAATTCAATACCCCATTTAGCGAATAGACAAACTAAAACTACAGGATGAAGAGGAGCAGGGTGGGATTTGATCTTATTATTGTAGGTTTGACAAGTGTGGCATTTCTAGAGGGCAGTAATGCAATCCTTAAACAACGAAGGCCAGAAATAACCATATCATAAGATATTTTGGGTAGTGGCATACCCAGACATATGACCGCCACATGCTCCAAAGTGAAAGTCATTCAAATCTTTCTTAGCTTCATCATAGGTGAGACATCGTCAAAGTATGGAATCAATACCATGACAGTAAAGGATATCACCAAGGATAATGTATTGGCGGGCTTGATACCAGATACAACGACGGTTTGTACTGGAAAGATCAGGCTAGAAAGTTTGGGTCTGGAGATAGATGATAATATCTCTATACCATATGTCATCAGAATTGATCAGAAACAGGGATTCGTCAGGTAAGGAATCCTATGCCCCAGTTTTTGTCTCAGTAGAGGGAAGGTCACATATCAATTTGAAAAAAACCAAAGACTTCTTTGACTTGGCACGTTCAAACTCCAAATCAAACTCCTGGAGAATAACTATCCATTTAGAGTAATTCCCCCCCAACAATTGTCAAGTAAGGATATCTTGGATGGGGTTGCAATCGAAAATTACTTTTGTTCTGCGTAATAGGATGTAGTGACAAAAGCGTTGAACAACTTGAAAAGTTTCCAAGACCAATTTCTCCACATGTAAATATTTGGTTTCAGTAGTTGTGAGACTCCGATTCAAATAGTATATAACATGTTCATCGTGTGAATCATCCTCCTGGACTAAAACCATAACAATGGTAGAGTCCGAAGCAGCTAAGTACAAGAAATAATCTCAACTATAATCAGGTGGAAACAATAGTGGTGTATGAGTTAAGGCGAGTTTCAAAGCTTCAAAGGATTTATTTGCAGTGTCGTCCCATAAAAAATTGTAACCTTTCTTGAGAAGCCGAGTAAATCCTTTTGTCAATTCAATGTAGTTGGGAATGAATCAATGTAAAAAGTTTGTCTTCCTTTGCAAACTTTGGATTTGGCTTAGTGTAGAAGGAGAAGGTAGATTAAGAATAGCCTCAACCTTCAAGGGGTCTACCCTAATCCCATGTATAGACACGATAAAACCAATAAGTCGTTTGGATTCCACACAAAAAACACATTTTTGTGCATTCAAACGTATGCGATAATAATGACAGCGTAGGAAAACGGTCCATAGATGTGCCAGGTGATCTTGAATATGCATAGAATGTGCCGGTAGATCATCTAGATAGGGTTTTATGATGTGCTTAATGTCATGAAAAGCGTAAGACATAGCACACTGAAAATTCGCTCCAACGTTTTTGAGACCAAAAGGTAGTTTCTAGTATGCGAAGGTTCCCCAAGGGAAAATAAAAGCAATCTTATGTTGTTATGTAGGTAAAATATTGATTTTATTATAGTCGGAGAAACCATCCATCAAGGAGAAGATTTCACTTCCAGCACAGTCGTCAAGAATCTGGTCAAAGAAAGGGGTTAGATAATTATATTTGGGACAAGCTTTGTTTATATCCCTATAATATACACAAACATGGATCGTTCCTTGTTTCTTGTTAATGGGAACAAGATTGGATACCCAATCGGTCAAAGCCAAAGGATAGACAAAGCCAGCTTTAATATTTTTTTCAAATTCAAGATTAATAGCAACGACTTTACGTGGATGTAATGGGCGAAGTCTCTACCAAACGGGTTTAGCATTCGGGTACGTCTTAATCTCATGCATAAAAATATCAGGATCAATACCAGGCATTTCTTCGTAACTCTAGGAAAAAACGTCACAAAATTCTTGGAAAAGGGCTTTATAAGTGCAGATCTCACCAGCAGAACATGAGGCACTGACATGAACATTTTCTACGACTCTGGGTTTAATCAATATGTCAAGAGGAATGGTAAGTGAAATATTACTCAAGCTTCCTTCACACAAAACATCGTGTGTTGAATCAAGAACAGAAGAAATAACAACAACGTTAGACGGAGTCAAAATCCGTTGGTAACTCTCTATGGTCTCACGTTCTAGGAAGAGAATAGAACAATGATGCCCATCGTCCCATGGAGTATCTTCCATGTACATGACCATCATGATAATCTTATCAGTAAGAAAGATCACGTGGAACATACAAGAGATGTATCACTGAGAGAAGGAGGAGAGGGATTTGTCGATTGAATAGCTTGGTAAGTCGATTCCACTAGACTTAAAGGCATCCTATCACTGCAACGAAGATAGTCACCAGATATAGGTACTATCCATGGGTCATAAGACTTAGGGGTTTCACAAATAGAGGTTGATATCATGTTAATCGAGGAAAAAAAAAGAGGAGAAATATCGGGTGGCAGAATAGGAAAATTACCCATCAAGGTTGAATCTTTTAAAATACCTATGCTGACATTATCATAACCGAGAGGTTTTTTCGAAATAAAAGGTACATTTCTAGTACGTGAATTAGAATTAAAGAAGTCTGGTTGATCAACATTAATGAATTTTTCTTGGTGTGGGAAACGTAACACACAGAAAAGAGTAGAAACAATTGTGTGCATGGAGTCAATCCATCTACGGCCAAGTAGAAGGTTGTAATCAAGAGGTGCATCAAAGACCTCAACCTCAACATTAACCACCTTTCCTTCTAACATAATAGACAATGAAGGAAGAACACCATAAGGTTTAAAAATTGTACCATTGAAGGCCTTAAGAGTATTGTGCGACTCAGTAAGGGCAGGAGAGACAATATCTTTCCAAAAATTAATGAACATAACGCAAGTCGAGGCTCCTTCATCAATAAAAATTTGACATATATTCTTATTTTCTACAACAACTTGGATCTGAAATGCTAATTGATGAGGAATCCTTGGAATATGATCTTCCAAGTCAAATATTATCAAATTAGTATCGATAGGATCAATTCCACCAATAGCCTTTAACAACACCTTTCATTGAGTAGGACAACTTTGAAGGACTTCGAGAGTCGACATCACAGAGGGTGCTTGCACAAGGTATTATACAATATTGTAGTTTTGGGCAGCACGTGCGTGAGGATTAAATGAGAACTTTTGAACAACACCCTTGGGAGGAGGACGAAGAACTGTATCTAGGCCCAATATTTCGAGATGAAGAGGATCAATTGGAGGTGAAGTTGGGGGAGGAGGTTGAACCAACGAAGGTGTTGAATCATCAACTTTATCTTTCAAAGGAGAAAAATCTTTGGCTTGAGTTGCGACTACAAATCCGTTCTTCTTGGAGTCACCAATACACATAAGTACATAAGATGTGGTAGAGGGAGAAGGTTGGTCATGAATAACCAATTGGTCCTGTTGTTGAGAAGGAAAAGGTTGTGACAAGATGACGGGTGTAGGATTTGTTCTGGTCCCTTGCAGGAACTTAGTAACCTCGACACATCGTGGACAATCTTTCATATAATTATCGTCACCACAAATAAGGCAAGGATAACGAGGTTTACGTTTGTCCTTGTCATCAACAGGTTGTGTTTTGGGTTTCTCAAATTGTTGATTATTATTTTTTTCCTCCTTATTCCTACCCTTCCCTTTCTTTTTATTTTTATTTTTACCGTTAGGCATAGATTGAATTGAATTGACTTCAGAGGTTTTATCAGGGGAAGGAGTTCGGTTAAGAGTACTTTGTATATTAGAGGTAGTAGAATTGGGATTGGTATGGCGGGCTTGTTTAGACTGAGTCTCATCATGAAAAGTTCCAATCACGCCATCAACATCATGAGAAGCTACTGGAGGTGTTGGGGTAGGATTCATAGATGGACAAGGAGCATCAAGAATCAAGTCATATAGTGTGCCCGTTTGCGAATAAACGAGATCTAGATATTGAGCACGACTAATCTCCTGCTCTTCAATGACGACACCCCCCATTGCAACATCAAGGGACATAGGACCAATGAGTGATTTGGTAAACCACTCAGCCAATAGTTGATCACGAAGGAGAACTTTGATTAAACGTCTTATCCTCTTCCACTCATGGATATTATCAGAAATATGAGTGGAAGAGGATTGTTTAAATGAACTCAAAATTTTAGTTCCTGTCTCATATCAAATTGGAAATTGGTAATGCGTTAAGAAGTCCATGGCTAGGGTATTGGATTCATTAAATAATCCTCATGGTAACTCAATATACCATTTGGTTGTTGAACCTGTAAGAGTTCGTTGGAAAAGTCGTAATCTTATAGATTCATCCATCAATGAGTTGGACAAACACAAAATATGGAAAGTCATGACATGATTATTTGGGTCTTCTCCTAATCGACCATCAAACTTAGGAATGTCAGATGGTAATTTTTCCAGTACTACAATCCAATAAGGAGAACGAAAAATAAGATCATTCAAAATCCTAGATAAATTCGGTAAATCCAAAGTAGCAAGAAATGGAAACTGTCTGTTCACTTGCGGAGACTGGTAATTTTGAGGAGGTAGTCCCATATGTATACCAATAGGACCATAAGCAGTCTGTAGATAGTTATATAGCCCTGACATATTTAGTTGTAGAGGTTTTTGATTAAGTAAGCTCCCTTGGAAAGGAGAATTAAACTAAAAATTTTGACCCCAAGTAGGATTCATAGAACCTAGATACGGTTTCCCAAGATTAGGGGGTAAAAAAGAATTAATTTGAGGATGCTTCCCCCCAGACAGCTGTTGATTTCCTTGGAAAGGAATATTCCAAGGTTGATATTGTAATCTGGGTATACTTTGCCCATAAACTGGGTTATGGCCTCCAAGTTGAGGTTGTCCCCCAAGTTGAGGTTTTCCCCCAATTTGAGGTTGCCCCCCAACTTGAGGTTGTCCCCCAATTTGAGGTTGCCTCCCAACTTGAGGTTGTCCCCCAACTTGAGGTTGTCCCTCAACTTGAGGTTGACCTCCAATAGGAATCTAAAAACCAGAAGTGACAAAATGAATGGTGCCTCCAACTGGATTGGAGCTACTAGGGACAAAATGATTATATCATCTAGGTGAAGGTGGAGGAGGAACGTAAGGCCCCCTAGAGAGAACTTGGGCATGTGTAGGAACAAAATGACTAGTAGCATTATACCTAGGAGGAACAAAAATATTAGACCCTCCGAATGGATTATGGGAAGGAATATAAATGGAAGTGTTCAAAGCGTTATACCCAGGGAGAAGTGATGGATTTGATCTAAGTGGAAGTGGTGTTCCAATAGGAGCTTGGGTGATCACCGTATTTCTGGAAAAAAGAGGCATATTTTGTGAGACCATGGTAGATCTAGTAAGATGAAGAGGAAGAATTGAGAGAGAACCAACCAACAATTGGTCTGAAACTGTGATGACATTCCTGGTTGCGCCAATAAAATTATCTAAAGGTACGGTATAAGTAGTGGAAGTCACAGGAATTTGTGATGCCATAGGTTGATTAGGAGTTCCCGAGCGTAAATGTCTCATTCCTAGTTTATCAAAAATATCTTGTCCTGAAGAGGTCCTCCAAAGAGTACGATTAGGACCAGGAGTGCTAGGATCAAAATTCATAACATCATGAACCGAAGTTATAAACGACTCACATTGAAAAAATGGATCGTCTACACCAGACTCCACATGAGGTCCAATAGGTATTTCAATGTATTCTTCAGCAACAATGTCTCTCGATGAATTAATTTGGAGCAAATGTGCATCTTGTACAACACTCAATAATGGGTTTACGAGAAGTATTGATTCCTCCAATGGAGTAGAACTTCTAATTTCAGAGGCTATGTCATTATTGACTACTCCTTCAGGAGAACCCTCTAGTGATTTAGGAAGCAAATTGATATAATCTTTCGGATATTCCAAAGGTAGCCCTTTCATCTTACGTGAACGACGAGGGTCAATGTTGGCCACACCAAATAAAGAATGAAAGAAATCTATGGCCAACTAGAGAAACAAACAACACTCACTAATAAAATCTAGAAATCAAACCAAACAAACAAACCTTCTTATTTTAAATTCACTAGTTGGTGATGAAATCCAATGTCGTGAAATCAAGACAAGAAGGAGTTGGGATAAAGCAGGTGGAAAAGTTAGGTTGACGACCTGCTTAACGGACTTGCACCCTGGTGCAAGATCCCACACATAATCATGAGTATACCCTCCAAGGAGCCCAAGTGAGTTTGTCCAAAGTCGATTCTAGGTACCATGAAGACTTTCCCCTCCACAGTCAACTCATGTAAAGACCCTAAAGAGATAGGCTACTAAGGTTACCAATTACGACAATGAAGCCTAGTGAAAAAGTTGACAATCCAATCCACACGAAAAGGCAAGGTATCTAGCCCGAAATAAACTCGAGAAGGTATCCACAGGATTTTCTTCTCAAGTGACCCCCAATAATGTGCTTAATCTCTACACTAAGACTGATAAAGCAGGGTGAGTAACTCTACCATTCCTAATGCAACCTCATGATTGACCCTTTTGTTAGAAGGGCTTCCCAGAAAAAGATGTAGCAAGTGGATTTGAACTCTCCCTTTCAAAAGAAACTATTGTGTGTTTTCATGCTTTGGAGAGTGTGCCTTACAAACTATTCCAAATCTCTATCCTAGCTAATGTTGGTGAAGAGAATTTCTAAAAAATAAAAGTTACTAATAAATTTTAAAATTATGTTGTATTTTAAAGGCTTTTGTTTACTCAAAAGGGAGACGGAAATGAAACTGATGATGTATCGACCTTGACCCAATAAAATTCAAGAAGAGATGAGTATGCAATCTTTCAATTCAATGAAGTATAATTACAGTAGGGAGAAGGTATCTCTGTTTGAAATACAAAATCTATGAAACACAATTTCTCAATTTTTGAATGAATAAAATTTCAAATAATCAAAAGCTACAAAATTTTCCAATTTTCTCCTTTAACAAATATTTTGAATGCAACAATTTTCTTGTGAAAAATTACTAAAGAAGAATGACTTTAGTTCTTTCTTTCTCAAATCATATCAGAGATGTAATGAAGGAAAGAAAGCGTAATCCAAGAAAATTAACACACTCTCAACACTAATCCCAAATCAAACTTATAATGTAGACAAAAATGAAATGATAGGAAATAATTTTGTCAAATGCAAACACAAATGTTTCTCAATCAATGAACAATACGGAAAGTAAAAAAAATACAAAACCTCAAGCAAATCAAATATTCTTTGTCAAGCAAACACTAAGGACCAAGATCTAGAGATTATACCCTTGTGACAAAAAATCAAAAGCAAAACTTGCAAAATTTACAAAGAAAAACTTTGAATTTCCGAAAATCAATCAAATGCAATCTTCAAAATTATAAATAAATAAATCACGGGTGTCAGAAGTTCATCCCAAGAAATTGAGGAAAAAATAGGTGGAACAAATAAAAATTGGTTATCTCCAACAATTCCTACAGGAATCGTCACAAGTGTTAATAGAGCACAGTGCGATGATCTAGGGTTGTCGCATGCTGCCAACAAGGTACAGTGCGACATCATCGCACTGGTCTGCACCAATAGAGTGCGACGTCAGAGGATTGTCACAATATGTCTATATAGTAAAGTGCGATG
>SNQJ01S0126337.1:12214-23963 GCA_010110895.2 Picea sitchensis
TCTTGTGCTTCTACATCTTGAATATATTGTGATCTCCATGTGTTGATGAATCTTGTAAGCACTTAATAACTCAATAAATTAGTAGTAGTTAGTGATTCCAAGAAAGAATTTGGCTTGGGATCATTACATAGGTCCTAATTTGATTTTTCATAATAGTAATCGTGTTCTAATAATCATAAACCAACAAAGAGGGAAAAAAATATATATGTATTCTAATGAAGTCTATGTATATGATCAAGCAATTATACAGTAGAAGACAAGATGCTTATATAGGGAAGAAATGTATTAATGTATTAAGTGAATAGAAAGTAGAGAATACAACCTATGTCTTGATGTTGCAAGGTCCCCTTTCAATGGATCTTTTCTTCAACACACACACCTTTGCTCCAATGCCTTGAATGAAGAAGATCCACTATATGTCTTGAAGAACTAAATAAAAGCTATCAAGCATAATCCAAAGTAGAACTCTCCATAAAAATCTTAGCCTATTCAACCTTAGCCTTTTCCATTAGAGATTCATCTTTATATAGTGTGAAAGAGAAATGGATGAGGAGATTAGGATTATCCCACCAAATCAGAGAAGCGAGTAAGATCCAAACCGATCAGAGGCCACCTCATCTTCTAGAAGATTCCCTTCTAGAACATTTGTGAAATTTGACATTTCCTATTCTTTAAGCATCGTCGCACCCTATGTATGAGTAGCATGCGACGATGTCATAGTCCAGGTTTAGGCTAGAGTGTGACGATCAGGCATTGTCGCACCCCATTCATATGGTAGGATGCGACGACCTTCCTTAACATGGTTTTTGAAGGAGGAAAGCAAATCACTTTTCCTATGGAGAAAGTCTTATTTTAATATTTTCAGTGAACATTAACACATGCTGTCAGGTGATCACTAAGGTGGCAAAAATAATGTGTAACAAAGATGATGATGAATACACATCAAATAAAGATGTTTTTTGAGCCATCCGGCTTAGAGACTCCTAAGTAATATGAATATTAGATAGGGGGATTCTATGCAGTAGTTGATACAGGCCAAAGAACCATCCTTCGAGCAACTTGCAGAATTTGAGTAGACGGATTCAGTGAATTCAGTTAGCAGAATTACAATATGATATATTAATCAACTGTATTAGTACTTCATGATAGTACAATGAAATATGAGTCAAAATTATGGACAGTTGTGTAGTAGAGTCTTGGAAATTATGGAAAGACATGGATTCATAAGAACACTTAGTAGGTTTGGATAGATATATGACAGTGGACGAGAGCATGAATTCATAGATTGGTTCAGAGAGTGGTTTAGAGACAAAGGAACATTATCATAATGGATGATAATTACACGGGAAATGGCTCGAACAATGCTAATGGATTCCAAATTGACATATATTTTTTGGACACATGCAGTGCATACAACATTTCACATCCAAAATAGAGTAATTCTCAGAAACAACAATGAAAAAACACCCTACGAACTATGGAAAGGAAGCACAAACATCAACCTCTACATCAAGGTAACTCAAGACATGTCAAATCAACTAAGGAATTTTTGTTTCTCAAACTAATTATATCAAATAAATGCTAAAGAGGTTCAGAATGGAAGATTGCAAACTAGTTACCACTCCTATGCAAACCAGTTGCAAGTTGAGAAAGTATAATGATTCAAAGTCTACATACCAGAGGCAATACAGGTCAATGATTGGTATCTTACTATATGTGACAACATCCAGACTAGATGTAATGCATGTAGTTGGATAAGTGGCACAATTTCAAGCAACACCAAAGGAATCACATGTGTTAGCAATGAAGAGGATTTTTAGATATCTCAAAGGAACATAAGATTTTGGATTATGGTATCCAAAAGGAAAGGATCTATCTCTTATTTCCTACACAAATAAAAATTGTGTAGGTTGTATTGATGACTGACGAAGCACCAGTGGAGCAACGTTCTACTTGGGTGATTGTTTAGTATCATGGTTAAGCAAGAAGCAATCATCAGTATCCTTATCTACAACTGAGGAAAAGTATATTGCAACAACAGGATGTTGTATATAGATTCTATAGATGAAACAAACTCTGATAGATATAAAGGTTGAGTATGATTATCCCATTCCAATCTATTGTGATAATACAAGTGCCATCAGTATCTCAAAGAACCTGGTGATGCACTCCAATATGAAGCACATTCCAATCAAGTATCACTTTCTACGGGAACAAGTTATAGAGAAGTACATAATATTTGAATATGTGGGTACAACAGAACAAGTGGAAGACATATTTACAAAATTGATTCCACAGGGAGCCTTTGAGTATCTATGCCAGAGACTCAGAGTAATTTCTACTCCAAAGTGAATGCTTTTGAATGATTATCTTATATGTCTTAGATTTACACAAGGAAGCACCATAAAGAGGAAAATTTAGGTTGGAAGATCAGTTTCAGGAAGAGTTCAATCAAGGGGAGTATCCCTAAGGATAGTTTAGTTAGGGGGAGCAACTTTGGATGGAAATATACCTTTTCCATTGATGAAAAAGGGGTATAGATTTATCAGATGCAAAGGTAAATGCTTGGAGAAAGAGAATAGAGGCATGGCTCCAGGGGGAGAGATGGTCATAGGGGGCGAATGAGTGATATGAATTCAATATTGCATTAGATTGTTTCCATCAATGCCAAAGGGGGAGATTTTTTATTATTTGGGTTGGTTTTCATTGATGTCAACCCTTGAAGAAATTCTGATAGCACAAAGGTTTGGGTAATTGACCCAATTTTGTTTGATGGATAATGTTATGAGTTTTGACATATTTGTAGCTAAGAATATTCCATATGGATCTTACATTTCATTCCATTTTTGGTGGTATGTGGAACATCACATAACTCCTCACATTTAGAGAGTTATGGCCATGTGAAGTTGGAGAAAGGTTTGGGTAATGGACCCAAGTTTGTTTGATGGATAATGGTATTAGTTTTGATATATTTGTAGGTAAGAATATTCTAGATGGATATTACATGTCATTCCATTTCCGATGGTATGTGGAACGTCACATAACTCCTCATGGTTAGAGAGTTATGATAATGTGAAGTTGGAGAACCCTCATGAGTCATCTAGAAGCCCCAAAAGGTCAAAGAAGTCAAAGTGGTTTAAGAGGATTTAGAAGGTAAATAATAAAGTGAAGTGATGAGTGTACTATGAGTCAAAATGCATACAAAATCAATTATTTAAATAATAAAGTTAATGGAGAAATTACTAAGTGGACAAGTGGTTAGAAGTGGGTTAGCCCTAAAATAAGGAAAGTGGTTTAAGATGGTTAGAAGGTAACCCCTTGAGGTAAAGTGAAGTGATGAGTGTACTATAAGTCAAATTGGACACAAAATAAATTATTTAAATAATAAATTTAATGGAGAAATTACTAAGTGGACAAGTGGTTAGAAGTGGGTTAACCCTAAAATAAGGAAAGTGGGTTAAGATGGTTAAAAGGTAACTCTTTGAGGACGTTACATGCAAGTATAAATAAGAGTCAAGGATCTCTCATTTTAAACAAACTTGATCATATTGAATATCTACAATTTATTGAGGTAACCAAAGGATATCTAAGCTGAATTTCAAATTGAAAGTGAAGTAAAGAAGGCCAAAATTCAAGGGAAGATAAATTCTTTTGATGATGCTTTCTAAGGTATGTTATTTACAGGTCATCTCACCATTTTCGCAATAACTCTTTTTCTAGAATGATTCAGACCATGAAATTGGGAATCCATTGAGGAAACATATCCAAGTAGCTGTGATAAAAATTTCATCTTGTGGGTTGTTGTATTTTTGGAGTTACACGCCGTGAAAAAAAGGGTTTGTGGCTAGTCCTTAAACTAGTCTAAAACAGGTGTTTCGGGTAAAAACATCATAATGTCTTCATAAGAGATACAAATTAAGTAATACCAAATGTATTGGTTAGAGTACAATAATTAGTATTCTCTATACACTTTTCATATACATACAAAAAATATTATGTGCAGGGAACACTCTAGAAGTTTGATCTCTAGAGTAAGCCATAATTCAACAAGGTATGCCATTTTTTCTATAAATCCTTTTCTGAGAGGTTCCAAGTAGTGAAATCTAGAGGAATTGCATAAAATACATTGAATAACATTGTTTACCATTTTCAAATCTTTATTCATTACAGGTACATAGTTATGATTATTTCACGTTAGGGTTGTTGACTAATCGAAATTAGTCATGTGAGACTAAAGTAAAGTTTGATAAAATGCTAGTCCCTTGTTGTTAAAGTTAAGGAAGGTTTTCAGGTATGTGATCATATACACCAGGTATATTACAGAGTTACAAATCAGATTTGGATGATGAAATTGATGAGGGATTTTGGTTGAGGTATGTTACAGATAGAGGTTGTATAACAATGGGGTTGTGGCACATGTTTTGATGTAATGGTTTATGGTATTTGGTTATGGATAGTGTGATGTATTTCTAGAGAAATTTTGATGGTTATATTGGTATATGGTTGAAGTAAATGTTGGGTACATGGTTGAGACAAGTAGTTGATGAGTTGACACATACATGAGGTCTATATTTGATGATGCTGGTACATCTTGATGAGTCATAGTTTATGTGTATTTGATGCATGATTGGTACATATTTGGTGCATGGTTTATGCCCTCATTGATGGTACAGGTTGATGCATGGTTGATGCATTTTTTTATGGTACAGTTTGGTTCATAGTTGATGCACCTGTTTATGGTATAGGTTGATAGGTACAGGTTTACAACAATATATCTCAGAGTGATAGTGTGACAATGGTTCCATCATTATACTTATATTTTAGGGTGGTTGGATAGGGAAAGGATAGGTGGTTGTAGCCACCTTCCGGTTGTAGCCRGAGAACRTAGGGGGTTGTAGCCTCCTTCTGGTTATAGCCAGAGAATTGGGGAGTCAGAGCTTCCCTCAGGTTGTAGCCTGAGAAACTAGGGGGTAGTAGCCTCATTCTGATTGTAGCCAGAGAAACTAGGGGGTTGTAGCCTCCTTTCAGATGCAGCTAGAAAACAAAGGAAGTTGGTGCTTCCAATGAATGTAATTCTTAAAGACATATAAGAAAAAGAATTATGTGTTTTTCTCCCACTTTGGGTTTCCATGTAAAAACACTCGTGTGTTGTGTATGTGTATGATTTCTCATTTGTTCATTGTTTATTTACTCTGCAATTATTGGATGATAATGCTACATTGATATAGCACTTGCATTATATGGTTAAAAAAGATTAATTTGCTCTATTACTGATTCACCCCCTTCTCATTAATCCAACATCTAATTTGTATTCTAAAATGAACCATAGGCAATCAACATAGAAATTGGCATAAATCACCACCCAATACCCTATGGGATGATTGTGTCACCCCCAAGACCTCAATAGGGACCTCTACTTATTTCCCTTTCTATGGGAAAGAATCTATTCTCCATTCAAACATTTATCTTCCTTCCCCACAACCTACCCAACAGTCTCATGGGAGAGAATGTCCTGTAATCCAACAACACATCGATACCTTGTTGAACTTAGAATATAATAACGCCAAAGAGAAAAAAAAAGTTTGAAACCCATAAAAATACCATTAAGAATTGCTTTGATAAGAAGTTTGTTTTGAGAAAGACTTTCAAGTTGGCGATTTGGTTCTCAAATGGGACAAGCCACATGAATATAAAGTAAAACATTCAAAAATTAAGAAGTTATGACTTAGCCTTTTCGTGGTCAAAGAGAAAATTGGCCAAGGAACCTACCATTTGTAAAATATTGAAGGGGATGTTGACCCCCTCCCCATTAATGGCCAAATCCTGAGACACTACATCAACTAGCCCTCGAGGCATCTCCTACTCTGTTCATAAATAAAAAGGTTTTTTTGATCTAATTTACTGCTCAATTTTTCTTTACCTTTACACATTTCTTATTTTCAATGTCACGCTTTGCATTTTGTTTGCATCTTGGTTTTTATTTTCTCTCTTGGAAATGGTCCCCCAAAATTTCTCAAAGGTTTGATGACTTGAACTGAATATCCCTAGAAGCATGACATATCTAGTGTCGAAAGCTTGGATTCTCAACATAACTTCATCTCTATATATGTAGCATGATCATGCATAAATTCAAGTCAAATCTAGTAGTGGAACATAGTTTACTAGTATATGAGCATTGTATTCTTAGAATATAATAAATAAAGGAGTTGAGGGCCATGTCTAATAATAGATTCTTGTTAATTGAAGGGAAATGGTTTCGAGTAGACATTTGTAGTACCCTAGTGAATGTTACTCGGGGATTTCGCTCATCTATAATCAAGTTGGAAAATATCACTTTCACAGGTTTCATCCCTCATTACATTAAAGGAAAACTCAAATACCCCCATCCACCTTTCTCTGAATATAAGAGAATCAAATTATAAAAGTTAAAGGCTTGGGGAAAGGAATTCCAAATCATGTGGGACATGAAAGTATCTCCTTCGGGGATATGGATGATCGATGGTAGTGGAGCAAGGCTTTTGAAACCTGGGTGACTCTGTCGTGGCTATGGACACTCACTGGAAGCGGAGCGACACCAGAGAAATGCACCAGTAGCTTGTATTTTTAGCATTCTTGATGTCCCAACTCAATTTTGTACTCCCCATTCATTTCTAAAACTATAACCATTGTGAAAAATGTCATTGCATGATATTCAATCTATTTTAGGCATGATTCTGACTTCAACTTTGTATAACACAACGTTTTCTCGACAAAATATGCAATTTGAAGGGATATGCATCACCATGCTTCCACTATTATAAGTTCATGTTTGGATACCATTCTACAAGGATTCATGGCTTCACCCAATGTGTCGCCACTTGTTGTGCCCAACACTAACAACCATCCTTTTTCTTTTGTTTTCCATTTGAAAAAACCTCTCCAAGAAAATGGAACCCCTTTTTGATCTACTCTATAAAAATCATTGGTTTGATATTTCCTTAATTATTGGTTGTGGTCACTCCTCTCTCTAAGGATCCCCCTTTTAATCTTCTTTATTTGGTTGGGATTGCATTTTTGGCACTTAGGAAAAAACAAATTCAAGACAATTTCTGGTCATCGGATGAGTTAATATAAATTCCTCCAGTGTACACCATAGGAGTTCCCTCCAACTTTTATGGTAACCATCAAAACTCTTTTTTCAAACTTCTCTGAAATTATAAAGTTACCACCACGCGACTTTGTATAAACTTCTTTGGTTTGATTGAAGGAGTTCTAACAAAATCCTTTGGTCAAACTGAAGGAGTTCCCATATTCTCCTCTTGTCTGTATCAACAAAATTCATGTAAAAACCTTTGGTATGCACCAGGGAATTTCCCACGAAGTATTCTTATTTGTGTCGAAAGACTTCCCACCAACATCATCGATAGATCCTATACAGACTTGAGGCCGCGTTAAGTATGCTCGAAGACTATAAAGGGACATTTCCATTCAAATGTTTTCACCATTGTCTCTATCGAGTGCTCAAGACTCTTAACGATCAGAGTGTCGAGAAACTTCCTTTCAAGATTCTAAACTATGGAGTCTCTTCATAATTTCTACATACAKTTACCCATGTGGTCACAACTGTTAGGTATTCCCTAGCTAATTCCTCTCTCTAAATTCCCAGGGTTAGGGCTTCATTGTTTTAGGATTAAATTATTATTTTACCGATCATCTCCTTTAAAACCCTACTTTGTTGTCAAATTTTTTTTCTCTAAATTCGCCCTCCCATACCTTGATATTCTAGAAAATAAATCACACCTCAATGCCTCATCATTTTAATCTCTTATTGATCCCTATCACTTATACTTTAGTGTAACCCATAATCTCTCCAATATGAATTAAACCTGTGGTGTTTCTCCAATTTTGGTAAACTCTATGCAAATTCAATCTCCATAGTTACATTGACTACGCCACCAAGTCACACGGCATCAAAACCATTCTCACCCTTTCTAAATTTCTCTCACCACTTTACCCTCCAAGGTTTTACACATCAATATAGGCAAAGTGCAATCTCCAACTATTCTCCCTCAAGCATCCATTTCTCAAGCCTTAAATTTCGAACGGAAAAGCCCGCCCCAAGACTTAAGTTCCTTAAAAAACCCTTAGAAACTAGAGCACTTAACCATTTTTTAATCGGTGACTATCAGAGAGTTAAACACGAAGTGCTCCAGTCCAACTGGAGGTCTTTGCATTAACACTGCCATTTTCTTCGATATTTTTCAAATGAACTCCTTCTATATTCACCAGAGGAGTTAACCTAAACACATTTAGTTTCCCCTTTGAAAGTCAAACTTAAGAACACTTAAATAAATTAATTCTATGATGATGAACTTAGCGCTAAGTTCTCTGGTCCAATCGAAGGATTTCTTATCAACTCAGTCGGTTCATTCAACATACTTGACATGAACTCCTCTAGTAGCACCAAAGGAGTTAACATGAATACCTCTGTTGTAAACCAGGGGAATTTGTACTAACTTCCATGGTGTGCATTAACCCATCAACACGCTTAACATAATCTCCTCCATTGTACATTGGAGCAGTTCCTACGAACTTCTCTGGTTTTAAGTCTTTCAACCTTTTATCTGGATGACTTTCACCTAATCAATCTAGATTTTTCTCCCGCCTTTTCACTAATGCTTAGATGTCCATGATGCATGCGATCGTATTCTCATAATTTGATGATGATATTCCTCCTAAATTCAACACAAGTGACTCCTCGGGTATTTAACATGATTTACTTAGATAAAAAAAAAATTGTATATATATATAAATACAATTCTTGGTTTTGTCTTTGAATTAATTTCGTTTATTCCTTGCAGATTCATATATGTGTCTAAGGAAGAAGGAGACCAGCAAAGAACCTACCATGGAATCTTCCAAAAGTAGCCGCCAATCCTAAGATCAACCTAAAATCACAGGAGTGATATATGATGACACAACGAGATTCCTAGAAAAGGGAGAAGATGTGCTCAAATGGGATGATGTTTACCAGATGTTCAAAAATAAGAATTTCATCATCGATGCAGAATATTGAGATGAACTCAATTTTTTCAAGAACATCAGGAAATATAACATACATAGAATAGAAACCTATGCTACTATATTCCCTTGTGTTGATGATGTTTCATGGATCCTCGAACACATGGACTTAGAAAATATGTATATATGCAATGCTAGAGGGGATCCTATAGCTTCATTTGAGCTTGGAGATCTAGAAAAGTGTTATCATCTGGAGAAAGGAACCAAGAAGCTATAAAGTAAACTTCTTGGTGAATTAAAACATACATACAAATATCTATGTTGTATCTGGTACAAGCTAGATAAACAATTCAAGATTAGACCTACTAGAGGATACCCTACCACCGTGTTAAGAAAGTTGTATCAATACATGGTAGTCATGCTCTATAGATTATACTAAGAGGCCAATGCTTCCAAATTATCTTTTCCATATATGCTTCTACTCTATCATTGCATGGAAGAAGGTGTGTCTTTTAACTGGGCTGACATCCTGTCATCAAACTTAGCAGAAGCCCAACACATAACCTTTCTGTATTTTAAAATGTTATCGTACCCCATGGACATAATGTGCGTTGCACACCAATACCCAAATATGGGTTGGGAATTGTAACCATCATACCTAGCATACACATATATTGTAAGGTATTGTGGGAGCACAAATAGATAACAAAATATCATAATATCTGTGAGAACTTCCTAGCTCTATTGTACGAGTTCATATTCTATGTGTTAGCCCATGTATGATTGACAAAGTGTTGGATGGAAGTAGGAGGATAGGATATCGGTACCTAATGGATCATGTAACATACATAGGGATATATGGGGCCATGAAAGCACCACATATACTACCTTGATTCATCCCGTACAAATTAGTACTCCAAGAGGTAGCCTATTATATGATAATCATCATAATTGGGGGAATACTCTATAGAGATAAGAAGGATATATGGCCCCCTCTTCCATTATTGATTGGTTCTTACTCATTCAACAACACCAAGAAATACTAGGAAGAAGTGGATACACTACTCTCATATCACTTAGGAGAAGAGAGGTTTAGGAGGAACGACCCGAAAAAAATAGTCAAGGAACACTTTAACAAGCTTGGTGTTCCATGGGAATATACTTCAGGGGTTTGGGAGGAGGAAGAGGTCCATTTTAGATCCAATATATACAAAGAAGGAATTACGAAAATACAAGGAAAACCTATCGGAAGGATTTCCAGTGAAGAAAAGGCACAAGAGGTGACATGGAAGAAAATTAAAGAAGAAGCAACAACAAAGGCATATGCTGCTACTACATATGTGCAATCAAGCTTGGTAGAAGAGGAAGAACCATCTATAGAGAATAAAAGGATAAAGAAAGAAAAGACACACAATAAAAATAAGATGTGGCAGAGAAGAAAAGTAAAACTAATGAAGCCAAGGCTAATGCGATAGCATCAAAGGCGGAAGAAAAAGCAAAGGAAGCCATTAAAAGAGAAGTTGCACCAAAGGCAGTCGCTAACAAATCCATAGCATAATAAGTAGCACAGAAGGTAGTAATTGAAGTTGCATAAATGGAAACTAAATAATAACATAAGAAAGACACTGAAAAAAATAATGGTGATTCTCAACCGATGGAAACCGATATCCCAGAGATATCAACAACAAGTGTCAGTGGACATACACAATTCAATAGACTAGGTTTGGGACTTTGTACTCCATTTATAGCAAGTGAAGTTCCCAAAATAAACAAATTCACATATGATAAGACCTCAGGAAGGATCATTCAAGGAAAAATAATGAAAGTTCCAATCACAGGGGTTAATCTAATAACAGTACGCATGCAGACCCCAATGATGAAAAATGTCAACAAAGGTCGAGTATCCATAGCATTTTTTGGCACATATTTCATGACAACAATAGAAAATAATGTCAAGAACCTACATCGCCAAAATATGGAGAAGGATTCACGGATCAAGGAGCTATAGGAACAACTCAGAAAAGTCAAGGTTAATGAAGGTAGTCTGTAAATTTTTAAGGCTAGTGTAGAAAAGGTCAGGGAAGAATTGTAAGAGATTGTTATAGATATGTACGCCCATATACAAATGTTCCAAGAGATAGTGTCCACCATCATGTAAAAACATAGCCAAGTTCAAGCCAAAAACACCCATTTCAATAATTTTCGAGAAAGCATAGATGATCTTGACAAGTGGATCGCTGAAAATCCAGATGCACCAATCGAACTTCCACATCCCTTGAGCGTTGAAAGGAAGGTTGATCACACCGCACTTTATCTCTACCAACGAGCTGAGCATAGAGGAGACATAGAAACAACCATTTCAATGGTGATTTGTTCCCAACGACACAAATTTGATCAGGAATTACTCAAACATTCTTTCCTCCCTCCTTTAGAAGAGCTTGGGAAGACTCTGATCAAATAATAGCTTATAGAGAAAGTCGAGCAAAGTACGAGCTGCAGGAGAGAAGTAACTGAGTCATCCTTGAACGTGACAATGGACTTCATCGAGGAACATCTCATCCAGCACACCAAATCCCATATTATGATCCAATATTTCATGGCTACTTTGGCGAAAGATATGCAGACTCTCAGTGACAATACAGTCATGCATACAGTCACTCTAGAAGAATTGGCATACCGTCGAATAGTAGAATTTTATGATCAACTGGAAATTTGGACAATGTACTGTTGGGTATGTGTTATATTCTTT
>SNQJ01S0126337.1:41155-54835 GCA_010110895.2 Picea sitchensis
TCATAGTTGATGAGTAGTTGACACATGATTGGTACATACTTGGTACATGGTTGGATGCACTTGTTTATGGTACAGGTTGATTATAGGTTGTTTGGTACAGGTTGGTGCATGGTTGATGCACTTGTTTATGGTACAGGTTGATTCGTGATTGATGAATGGTCCAGGTTTATTAGTACAGGTTTACAGCGGTATATCTCATAGTGATAATGTGACAGTGGTTCCATCATTCTAATTCTACTTTAGGGCAGTTGGACGGGGCAAGGACATGTGGTTGTAGCCACCTTCCAGTTGTAGCCGAAGAACATAGGGGGTTGTAGCCTCCTCCTGGTTGTATCTATAGAATAGGAGAGTTGGAGCTTCCCTCAAGTTGTAGCCTGGGAAACAAGGGGGTTGGAGCCTCTTTCCAGTTGCATATGGAAAACAAAGGAAGTTGGTGCTTCCAATGAATGTAATTCTTCAAGATATATAAGAAAAAGAATTATGTGGTTTTCTCCCACTTTGGGTTTCCACGTAAAACATTGGTGTACTATGTATGGGTATGATTGTTCATTTGTTTATTGCTTATTTACTCTGCAGTTATTGGATGATAATGCTACATTGATATAACACTTGGATTATATGGTTAAAAATGATTAAATTGCTCTATTACTGATTCACCACCCCTGTCAGTAATCCAACACTTTTAATATGAAAAGTATAATGGATATGAAATTTTCCTAGGGGGTGACTCAACAACCAAAGTCATAATATGATTAAAATTCAAGTTGTTTCTCAAGGATGGAAGGATTATAACACTCCCTGGGTTTTTTCACATTCCAAATCTGGCTAGAAATTTGATATTTATAAGTAAAATGAGTGATGCAGTGGTACATACTATGTTTGAGAAGGAAACCTGCAAAGTATTTTGAGGAGAAATGGTGTTGATGAGGGAATTTCATGATGGAACTATGTTAATCCCTCGAAAAATCCATGTGTTAAGTATAAAACCCTTGATTAAAGCCTAGATATTGAATTATTACATTTATAGTGTTATAATTGTAAGTAGACTAGAACCCTTCATTGTACCCTTTCATTATAATTGTACCCTTTCATTATAATTGTACCCTTTTCTTTTATACATACACACACACACCAAGTACATCTAGTTTAAGGATCATCTGATATCATCTTGTACATTGAATATATTGTAAAATGAGCTTTCCCCCTTGAAGCGAACTGTTATTCATTGATTTGTTATCATTATCAAGGTGTTGGTACATAAAATTTGGTATCAGAGCATAGATCCTAGGGTTTTGTTTCCTCAAGTGAGTCATCTTGGAATTTTCACTATAATTTTTTTATGGGACGCTTAAAAAAAAAAAAAAAAAGGATGTCGAGGCAAGATAGCGAATAAAAACTGGTCAAATTTTAAAGTTCTATTCATTAAATTTTTTTAAGATATCATCCATGGAAGTTATGGTTTGTGACTAGTCCTAAAATTAGTCTCAAACGAGTCATTTTTTTATTTTCATTATAAAATGTTTTCGGTGAAGTTTCAGACTCTAAAATATTTATATTACTGAGGAGACATAGTAAGTCACTATGAACAAATTTTCATATTCTTAATCATTATAATTTATGAGATATATCTTGTGGAAGTTTGGATTTTTTACTAATCCTAAAATTAGTCTTAAACAAGTCATTTTGGGATTCTTGATATAACGTTTTATTAGTGAAGGTGCATATTGTGAAATTTTTTAGGATTTTAATAAATAATATCAGAGTACTATAGGCCAAAATTTCAAACTCGAAAGGGTTCAAATTTCAAAGATATATCAGGACAAGGGTAAACCATCTAGAAAGTTTCCAAATTAAGGTTTTAAAGGTACTTAACTTACAATTGGCATACATTTTTATTAGAATATATATTTTTGGTGATCCATAATATGTGATAAAGAGGAAAAAGAGGAGCATTATTATTTTATCCAATGCCAATATTTCCTTCAAGAATTTCTACTCCTAGTAAACCTCCAAAAATATCACACATGACATCTAAAGAAAATGGAGACTTTGAAAACAAGTTATCCCAATTGAAGAACCAAGTTGATGAAATGAGTGGTAGTGTGTTGAAACATGTGGATTTATTACGTTCCCAAAAAACACTTAAAAAGGAAATGAAATATAAAATGGAAAGTTTTTTTAAAAATAATATGGAAGAATTTCAAAATACCATATCAACCATCCTATTACGTGCCCTAGATGAGATATTTTCTTAAGGAGATTTCAAGACACAAGGAAATCACGTAAATTTTGAGGAAATAAATATTGATCCCCGAAATCATGATTATTCATCACTTCAATACACACATCATCGAGGTTTCAAGGCAACACCAAGGAACTACTTCATTCCAAATATCGATATGAAGAAGTTTGATGGTAAAGACCCTATAACATGGATATTTAAGATGGAGAAATACTTTGATCTACAACAAGTGCCAATCTTACAAAAGGTACCTACTGCATCCTTGTATTTAGAAAATGATTAATTTGTTTGGTATCAATTGCTTTGTGAAAGAAAAAATAATTATGATATCTCTTGGTCCATTTTTATGGATCAATTGATATCAAATTATGGGGATATTAAGAGCAACACATTTTTTAGTCAATTGATAAATCTTCGCCAAAAAGGTCCAATTACATGGCACATTCAACAATTCCAAAAGCTCAGTGTCAAGGTAAACACCATTCCTAAGGATAATTTTCAGATCTCTTTATGGGAAATTAAAAGGAGAAAATTCAACACTAGGTGCATCTCTTCAAACCTAAATCCCTAGAGAAAGATTTCAGTATGGCAAGGAAAGTGAGAAAAAAATATGGCTACTATAAGGGTGGACACTAATAACTATAGAGAGCACCATGTTCCCTCTCCTAACCCCACTCAATCAACAAGTTTGACACCTCAACAAATAGAATAAATAAGAGAAAAGGGACTATGTTTCAATTGTGACGGCAAGTACAGTAAGGGGCATAAATGTGGTGAGAAGAAATTGTTCTACATAGATTGTGAAGAGGAAGAAGATCAAGAATTATAACCGTCACAAGATCTATATCTTGAAGAGACTAGTCCAACAATATCTTGTCATGCATTGGTCGGCATCAATACTTCACAAACCCTCAAAATACAAGGATACATATAAAATAAAAAGGTAACAAATGTGTTGATTGATTCTATCAGTACCCATAACTTCATCAATTACAAATTAGCAAAAGATTTCAATTACTTTGTATTTCCAACACCACAGTTTCAAGTAATGATTGCAGATAGAGGTACCATAAAAAAATTTGGGAAGTGCCATAGTATTAATCTCAATATGGGGGGAGTATTTATTAGATATTCCCATGACTTCCATCCAGATGGGTGGCATCTATGTTTTATTATGGGTCCAATGGTTACAATAATTGGGAACAATGGCCCTTAATTTTCAACATATTTTCATGAGATTTTCCATAGAGGTAAACCTTCTAAGGTGATAATCTCTAGTAGCATGACAAAATTACTCAAAAATGGACACCATGTTCTAATTGCACAATTGTGTTCACTAGATGTTTGAACATCTATATCCTCTGCTCTAGTGGATCTCCAAATAGTTATCAACAACCATTCTAAGGTATTTGGCGAGATTCCTAAGGGTATTCCACCTACTTAATATCATAACCATGCCATTCATTGCAACCAAGAAGTGTACCACCTAACATTAGGTCTTACAGGTATCCATGTGAAAAGAAGAGTGGCATTGAACATATAATCCAAGAAATGTTAGAGGCAGGAATCATTCTGAAGAACACACTGCCCACACTAAGAGGGGGGGTTGAATTAGTGTGTGGAATATTCTAACTTTTTCTTCTTTCAAGTTACCAATTAAAACATAACTGAACAGATTAATAGCAATAAAATCATAATCACAATGGACACAAAGACACCGAATGTTTGTATAAGCTTTTGTATTATTGATATGAACATAGTAATATGAATATATGTGAAAGAGAATTTTCTTTTTGCACCAACTAATTGTTTCAGCGCCAACTGAAGTAAGGAGAACCAAATCCTCAGAGAGCACCAACTCTTAGCCAAGACCCAGCTTTCTAATAGAACCCAGTCTATCCAATTGGATTTTTTTCAACTCCAGTAGAGGTGATCCATTATAGAATCAAGTCAATCTTATGATCAGAGGTATATCATAAGACACTCATCACCGCATTTCATCTTCTTTCTGTAATTCACATTTTCTTTCCTCTGATATATTCTTGGAATCTGCTTCAACTTTTTATCTTCTATTCTAAAGTATAGAGACTCCACTCTTCTCAACAATCTTCCTTGATTATATACTCTTCAAATAGTGTGAGTGTGACACAACTGTGTCCCTTTGCTTGGACCATCGCGCCACTTCAATTAATCAATCTTAAATACTGTTTATTCATTTTACCGTGAAGGTTTTTCATAAATTGATCGCATTCATGTATCAATTTAATCCTTTATACTTGATATTGAATCTCTGTTAAATTCACAGAGACTAGATTCTGTGGAGGTGCTTCCTTCAAACAATCACATATGACCCTGCATTACAGAACCACGGGTTTTACCAACTATAGCAACAGATTGTAATTTCCCTTTCAAAACTCTTATAGCATATGACTAACAATGGTGATCAAAATATAAGTAAGACAAGTGCTTGAGCGTTTATCATTTCAACAGATTACGATTCAATCTTCTGACGAGATGGACGACTACCTTTTAATCTGTGTCTTCGGACTTCAGAGATTTCAGATCCTAACCCCTTCTTATCTCCGAAGTGATCACCTGTTGTGTGAGTCATCGATGATGGAGACCACTTGTTGTCGGTTAATGTTTCCATTTATAATATTCTTCCACTTAGTAGATCAACATTCGAGGACGCTCGCGAAGTGATCTCCAGATCAGATGTCTCATGTTCAGTTTGGGTCTCCAACATTCAAGACTTCGGGACATTGGGTGAGTATGGTGGTAAAAAATCCCGAAGCTAAACTCTTGGAGTGACATAACTTCTTACGTCACTTGATGACGTGTCACGAGATGATTAGATGCCATGTGTCACTCAGATTCATGATTTTCATGTACCTGAAATGTCGAATCAATTTAACACTTGTCAATGTCTAATTGCACCATGTGTCATTGTTGTTGTAGTCTTGTTGACGTGGATCCTCATGTGGTACATGATCTTCTCCTATATCTAATGGCTATCCAAAGTCCAGATGTTTATTAGATCGATGGCTAAGAGAAAATTTGGATCTTCATCCTTCGGGACTTCGTAACTTTTGACATTTGAAAACTCTCGAATACAATATCATCGAACTGATCGGGCGGTTAACGTTTTTTGCAGAGACAAATCAACGATCATCTTTTTACACTCATCCTTTCACTGCTAAATCCAATGGCTATGACTTAATCAAGCATTGAGATGGATGGCCACCATTTTCTCTGGGTATCTTGACTCTAGAGATATCAAATATCAAACTCCTTCTGTCCTCCATACGTTATTCTTCCGAAGTTGAAAAACAGCTAATGCATGCCCCTCTCTTGATCAACGGTCGAGAATAATCCCTAATCGATCTTTCAGATTGGACGACTTATGTCCATTTCGAAACTCTGGGTATTTCAAATCTCAAACTGATGGAGCATAAGTTCCTCACATATTTAGACCCATAGTGAAGGATGTTCATTCGATCAATATCTAGGATTAAAGGCTCGATCTGTCCTACAATGCATCTCTTGTAGTTTTATCCTATCCTTCCACTTTAACATGATCCGATGACTGACGGGTATCGGATTTAAGCCAAAGGACGACAATAACTTTTGGCCTCGCTTATTCTATCCTTCCACATTGAGATGATCTGATGACTATGGAGGTTCCCGAAGAAGATCAATGGTCGACGATGATTGCATAGCTACAACTTGTGAGTGATTTAATTTTCCTTTCAATCTCTGCAATCTATCCCTGCCATAGATTTTCCGATTTCACATCCGACAGTCACGATTTAATCTGACTTAAATTGGTCATTAGTTGGATCAACCATAGTCGTAGATCATTGAATCTGTGTGATCTAATGATCTAGAAAGATTGTGGGATTGTAACTAGAAAGTGGTTTAATTCTGTTTTCGCTCCCCGCAATTCATTCCTGTCGTTGACGGCTTGCAGATTCGACAGTCACTATCTTTCAACAGTCCTCAAGCCTATGTTCACTCATATGACCGATGTGTGTTGTATTAGACGATAAACATGGTCAACCTCTTGATCAGACGATTGTTGAGGCTTCTCAATCTGATCGGACGGTTGTTGAGATACGCTTTTCCTTCCGAGTTTTTATCTCTGCGTTTGCTAACCCTCCTGAGCTTTCATCATAGGAACATTGTTGATCCTGTCGTGATCAACAATAATCATGAATTTCTTCTTCTACCTGATATATTGTGCAATGCGCTCCTCCTTCTGAGCTCTGATCTTCAAACCATTCGCTTCTCATGTTTTCTCCTCCTCCTGAGCTTGCGTTATCGATCTATGTACATTGTTTGACATCTTTTGCTAACTGATATACTTGTTGACATCAATGAAAATCTCATCTGAGGTAATTAATCATTAACAACAGATCATCACGTCAATTGTTGACATCAATGACAATATATCCAACAATCTCCCCCTTTGTCATTGAGGGAAACACACTAACTTCATATACAAAACTCCCCCTGTGATGATTCTTTCCTTTTATGAAGTTTCTCTCCCCCTTTCACATCAATGGAAAAAGGTTTCTTCTCCTATGATCTGTCAATATAATTAATTTTCTGACCACTGGTAACTCCTCCTGAAATCAACCTTTTTTTTCATAACAGAATGACTCCCTTTGTCAATATGCTTTTTCTCTTCTTCTGATTACTCTCCACCTTTGTTTTTGAAAGGGTATCTCTTCCTGACAGGGTTTCTTCCCCTGTTGATTTACTAACTTCTTATCTCAATTGATTGGGATTTTTGTGTTTCAAATGAGTGGTCTTCTTGATACTATTTTTTTGTAGTGATCAAGTCTTTTAAAAAATTAATCCAATTACTTTCTTATTTTCTAACCAAAACTTCCCTTGAGTTTTTACTAACTATTCTCCCCCTTTGTTTCTAAAAGGGTATCTCTTTCTGACAGACCCTCTCTTCTTGTTATCTCTACAAGATGGCATGTACATCGTTGTGTACATCAGAATGTTGTTGTTGTTGTGGATATTGTTGTCTTACTGAACACAATGCAATTGTAGTTCATATATTTCAAACAACCCTTGAATCTATCCATTGATTCTCATCAATCCTTTTGATGTAACCCTTACTTCCAAAGACCTAGAAGTATTTTACCGAATGAGTTCTTCAAAACAGAGTTCACAAGGAGTTTTACTATTATTAATCCTAAGATGACCTCTCTTCAATATGAGTACAGATGTGCTTGTAGCTTCCCACCAATATCAATACTAATTGATGGAATATCATTAGATAATTTTCTTCATTGAGCATAGTCTTTGCAGCTTTCTAGACAGAGATCTTTTTTTTTTAATTTCTCTCTTAGAAGGAGTTTCAGTGTACCATTTAAAATATGATTGAAATATTTTTGAGATAATCATCACTCAATTCTTTTTGTTGTTATATCATTGGAGATTCATCATCAACGTCATTATTATGTGCACCATAAGATTCTTTATCCTTGTTTTGAGAATATTCCTTATTAAAAGTTTTATCCTCCAAACTTCCATTATTAACTTCATCAATTTCAGGAGCAATATTTTCCTCATCTTTCTTATTTGGTACTTAGGATTTTATTTTTATGTCTTCTTATTTACTCTTGTTGTCATATTGTGTGAAACATTTCTTATTGATTGTCTTCTTGAGTTCCAACAGTCATGGGCTTTGTGACCATATCTACCACAACTGTAGCATCTCATAGTATAGCAATGTGTAGTAATATGTCCAACATGATTGCAGTTCCAACATCTTACTCTGTTGTTGAACCTACCAACCTTTTTTCTTCCATGATGCCTACAATCCAAGGCTTTATGACCATATACATTACAAGAAAAACAATAATTGTTAAATACACTCGCATACCTTCTTTGATTCATCCATGAAGGTGTCTCTGTTATGAACTTGCTTTGAGGTGTATGAGTAGCTTCTGGATGTCTTTCATCATCTGATCTTATAAATTTTGTAGTGTTGCTTTTATTTCTTGAATGTGAAGAACCTGAGTCATACTTGCTTTCACTTTTTGCAAATGAAGGAGCTATGTCAGACATGTCTTCATATTTTACAAATGAAGGACCTGCATCAAATTTCTTAGGGGTACTGATCTTTTCCTTATTGTATCCAAGGACATATTTGTCATTTGGTGATCTCTGACAATTCAATATCTCATCTAGGGTCATGGAGCTATTCAATAACTTGTTTTGGGTGTCTGACTTATCAACCTTCTTTCTAAGATTCACAACTTCTTCTTCCATCTCATGACAGGATTATTCCTTTTTGTCCAACTGGTTCCTTACTACCTATTCTCTCCTTTTGGCTTCTTCAAGTTAGATTTTAAGATTGACATAGATTTCCTTTAGTTCTTTTAGATCTGCAAGGTTTTTTTCTTGAGACATCATCTTCCTTCTTTTCTTCTTTTGCTTGACTGATTTCATTTTTCAATCTCTTGATTTTCTCTTCCTTTTCTTTTGTTAGATCAACAACTTTTGTTTTCAATTTTTTGATCTCTTCTTCTTTGTTTTCTAATTGAATCTTTTTCTCTGATATGATTTCCTTTTTTTCTTTGAACTTTTCTTTTATTTCCAGGATATGCTTCTGATTTCTAAGATCATCATCTTCCTTCTCCTTTTATTTTACTCGACTAATTTCTTTCTTCAACTTCTCGATCTCCTCTTATTTCTCTTCTAACTGATTGTCCTACTCATATATTATATTTTCACTGTCCTTGAGCATTTTCTTTATTTCCAAGACATTCTTTTGATTCTTTTCAAGAAATTCTTGAGTGTAGTCATGAAGATAGCTATAGTCTGATTCATTATGGTGATAAATGTATTCAGAGAGACTCCAATCAACATTTTTTTAGGACTTTGATAGTTCTTCTTATTTACTTGTAGAGGAGGATTCAATATCACTGTTATTGCAGTCGAAATGTTGTGGAGAGTCCTTACTTTTATTGATGGCTGAGTCTTCATCTTCATCCTTCATAGAAATGTCTTGTGTGTCTTCTTTTTTCATTTGATACATCTTTTCTAATTTTAGCCATAAGTCCTTAGAGGATGTGCATAGTCCTATGCATGCCTTGACTATATCTGATAATCCATTGAGAAGAATCATCAATGCCACTTCATTGTTCTTCCTTTCTCTTCTTTGGACTGTAATTTTGGATAGATTATTTGATGTAGTTAAGTCCCAGGGCTTGCTTACTACTAAATTCCAAACCTCAAATCCTTTTGACTTCAAAAATTGTTTCATATTTTCTCTCCATGAGGAATAATCTGTTCCATCGAATAAAGGAGATTCAATTGTGGAGAGATCCATGTGTCCACCCATTTCTTTGGGATCTTCCTTCCAGTGTTTAAACTTTGTTTTAAGGAACCTTCGCTCTTATACCAATTGAAGAACACACCACCCAAACTAAGAGGGGGGGGGGGTGAATTAGTGTGTGGACTATTCTAACTTTTTCTTCTTTCAAGTTACCAATTAAAACATAATCGAATAGATTAATAACAATCAAATCATAATCACAATGGACACAAAGACACCAGATGTTTGTATAAGATTTTGTATAATTGATATGAACAAAGTAATATGAATATATGTGAAAGAGGATTTTCTTTTAGCACGAACTAATTATTTCATCACCAACTCCTCGGAGAGAACCAACTCTTAGCCAAGACCTAGCTTGGCACAAGACCCAGCTTGCTGCAAGACCCAACTTGTTGATATAACCTAGTGTATCCAACTAGAGTTTATTCAACTCCAGTAGAGGTGATCCATTATAGAATCAATTCAATCTTATGATCAGAGGTATATCATAAGACACTCATCACCGCATTTCATATTCTTTCTGTAATTCACATTTTATTTCCTTTGATATCTTCTTAGAACCTGCTTCAGATTTTTATCTTCTATTCTGAAGTATAGAGACTCCACTCTTCTCAAAACTCTTCTTTTATTATATACTCTTCAAATGGTGTGAGTCTGACACAACTGTGTCCCTTCATTTGGACCATCGCACCTCTTCGATTAATCAATCTTAATTATTGTTTATTCATTTTACCATGAAGGTTTTTCATAAATTGATCACAGTCATGGATCAATTAAATCCTTTATACTCGATCCTGAATCTTTGTTAAATTCACAGAGACCAGATTCGGTGGAGGCGCTTCCTTCAAACCATCACATATGCCCATGCGTTACAGAACCACGGGTTTTACCAACTATAACAACATATTGTAATTTCCCTTTAAAAACTCTTATAGCATATGACTAACTGTGGTGATCAAAACCTAAGTAAGACAAGCACTAGAGCGTTTATCATTTCAACGGATTATGATTCAATCTTCTGATGATATGGATGGGTACATTTTACTCTGGGTCTTTGGACTTCAGATATTTTAGATCCTAACCCCTTCTTATCTCTGAAGTGATCACCTTTTGTGTGAGTCATCAACGATGGAGACCGCTTGTTATCGGTAAACATTTCCACTTACACTATCCTTCCATTGAGTAGATCGGTGGTCGAGGATGCTCACGAAGTGTTTTCCAGATTGGACATCTCGTGTTCAGTTCGGGTCTACAGCATTCAGAACTTTGAGACATTGGGTGAGTGCCGTGGTAAAAACTCCCAAAGCTAAACTCCCAGAGTGACGTAACTGCTTATGTCACTTGATGACGTGTCACAAGTCGAGTAGTTTCCACGTGTCACTCATATTCGTGATTTTCATGTACCTAAAATGTTGAATCAACTTGACACTTGTCAGTGTCTGATTATGCCATGTGTCATTGCTGACATAGTCTTGCTGACGTGGATCCTCATGTGGCACATTATATTCTCTTGGATCTAATGGCTATCCAAACTCCCATTGTTTCTTAGATCGACGATTGAGAGAAACTTCATATATTCGTCCTTTGAGACTTCGTAAATTTTGACATTTGAAAACTCTCAAATACGATATCACCAAACTGATCGGACGATTAACGTTTTTGCGAAGACAAATCAATGGTCAAATTTTTTCACTCATCATTTCTCTGCTAAATCCGATAGCTATGACTTAATCAAGCGTTGAGATGGATGGCCACCATTTTATCCAAGTCTCCATATTCCGAAGATATCAAATCCCAAACTCCTTCTTTCTTCTCTGCGTTATTCTTCCGGAGCTAACAAATGGCTGACGCGTGTCCCTCTCTTAATCAACGATCGAGAATAGTCTTGAAGCGATCTTTCAGATCGAACGACTTATGTCCGTTTCGGGACTCTGGGTATTTAAAATCTCAAACTAACAGAGCATAAGTTCCTCACATATTTAGACCCATAGTGAAGGATGTTCGCTCGATCAGGATCTAGGATCGATGGCTCGATCTGTCCTGCAATGTAGCTCTTGTAGTTTTATCTTGTCCTTCCACTTTAACACGATCCGATGACTAACAAGTATCAGATTTAATCTGATGGATGATGGTACATTTTGGCCTCGCTTATCCTATCCTTCAACAGTGAGATGATATGACAGCTCTGGAGGTTCTCGAAGTAGATCAATGGTCGACAATGATTGCGGAGCTACAACTTGCAAGTGATTTAATTTTCCTTTCAATCTTCGCAATCTATCCCTGTCGTATATTTTGTGATTGCACATCCGATGGTCACGATTTAATCTGACTTCAACTGATCGTTAGTTGGATCAACCATAGTCCTAGATCATTGAAGTTGTGTAATCTGATGATCTAGACGGATTGTGGGATTGTAACTAGCAAGTGGTTTAATTCTTCTTTCACTCCCCACAATTCATTCATGTCGTTGATGGCTTGCAGATCCGATGATCACTATATTTCAACATTCCTCAAGCCTATGGTCACTCATATGACTGATATGCATTGTATTAGATGATCAACACGGTCAACCTCTTGATCGGATGGTTGCTGAGGCTTCTCACTCTGATCGGACGGTTGTTGAGGCTTCTCACTCAGATCGAACGGTTATTGATCTACGCTTTTCCTTCTAAGTTTTGATCTCTGCATTTGCTAAACCTCTTGAGATTTTATCATAGGAACATTATTGATCTTGTCATGATCAACAATAATCACAAATTTCTTCTGCTACCTGGTACACTGTGAAATGCGCTCCTCCTTCTAAGCTATGATCTTCAAACTATTCGCTTCTCCTGTTTTCTCCTCCTCCTGAGCTTGCACTATCGATCTCTACACACTGTTTGACATCTTCTACTAATTGATATACTTGTTGACATCAATGACAATCTCATCTGAGGTAATTCATCATTAACAACAGATCATCACATCGACTGTTGACATTAATGACAATATATCCAACACATTCGCCCTAGACAAAGTTATTTATATTCACAGGTAGTGATGGTTATGAAGAAGGATGGTTCATGGAATATGTATCCATATTGTAGGAAAGTCAACAAAATTACCATCAAAGATAAAAAATTAAAAAAAAAATAAAAACTTGTCACTGAGGAATTATTAGATGAATTGCATGGAGCAATTTTCTTTACTAAATTTGATCTTCGTTTAGGATATCATCAAAATAGAATGAGGCAGGAAGACATTCCCAAAACATCCTTTAGAACACATGAAGTTTATTATGAGTTTTTGGTTATTCCATTTGGACTTGCTAATGCACCTTCAGCATTTCAAAGCTTAGTGAATTCTATTTTCAAACCCTTCCTTAAAAAAATTGTGTTAGTATTTTTAGATGACATGCTAATCTACAAAAAATATTGGGAAGAGCATGTACAACATGTTGACAGAGTATTACAACTTTTGGAAGAGAAACAACTTTATGCAAATCTTTCCAAGTGTTCCTTTGAGGTTAAGAAAGTGGAATATTTTGGTCACATTGTATCTCATGAAGGCGTAAAAGTGGACCCTAACAAAATTAAAGCTATTAGGGAATGGTCAATTCCTAAAACATTGAATAAACTTAGAGGATTCTTAGGATTTAAAATCTATTACCATAAGTTTGTCAAGAAATATGGTAAAATAGAAGCACCTCTAATAAAATTATTAAAGAAGGAAACATTTTCTTGGACTCAAGAAGCAACCAAATATTTTGAAAAACTTGAGGCTATGTGTAAAACTCATGTCCTGGCCACACCTAACTTCACAAAAAAAATTATTCTAGAGTGTGATGCCTTAGGCCATGACATCAGTGTCATCTTAATGCAAGAAGAAAGGCCCCTTACTTTTGAAAGAAACCAAATTAAAGGGAAAAACTTACTCAAACCCATTTATGAAAAAGAAATGTTGGCCATACTATATGAAGTTAAGAAATGGCACCCTTACCTACTAGGGAGACACTTCAAAGTAAAAATATATCATGATAGATTGAAGTACTTCTTAGAGAAACAATTATCTTCAAAAGAGGAACAAAAATGGGTTA
>SNQJ01S0126337.1:62111-76885 GCA_010110895.2 Picea sitchensis
GTAGAATAAACGTCACCAAAAGTGGTCCACATAATTGCAACGGTTCCATATCAACATAAAGTATAATCTATGGAGCACCAACTGCGTCATTGACTGCCTTAGCCAACCTCTAGTTGCCACACTAACCACGATGCTACAGTCTTTCATACATGAGACCTATGGATGGACCCAAATATATGAGAGACATCATGACTTCACCATTACCTACTAGATGTTGGGCACAAACACAGTTGTTGTTGATTTTCATCTACAGGACGATTTGTTGTGCCATCTAGGCCATCTCTTCGTTCCATCAAGCGACCAATTGAATCTGATTTGGGAAGCTCACTACAGTTGGGTGGTAGGATACTTTAGCATAGAGAAGACAATGGCAGTGTTGTAGCAACATTTATGTTGGCCAAAACTCTGACATAATGTCAACAAGTATATCAGGTCCGGCATGGCATATGCCATTGCCAAACTAACCATTAAGAAACAAGGCATGTACACCCCTCTGTCTACTCCTCACAGGCCCTCGGAATCCACCTCGATGGAGTACATGTCAGGTCTTCCTTCAACCAAGTAGGGGAATGACTCTACTTTTGTGGTTGTTGATCAATTTTTGAAGATGGCAATCATAGAAAATTTTAGGGGTGAAACTTCTCCCATGGGCGAAATCTATCCCCTTCAAATTTTGGTAGGGTGAATTTTATAGATAATATATATATATATATATATAAATTCCAATTCACCCCCCTTTTATTTTTAAAACAATATTAATTATATATTCATCCCAAAATTGGCGGTTGAAATTTAAATATTAATTACATTTTCACCTTCGAAAAATGGCAATCATTCTTCCTTTCACCCTATTTCTTGGAGTAGCCATCGATCTTCCCGGGTTTTTTCCCATAATTTTAGTTTTTTCACAGGTCCAAGGACCATGATTCTCCTCAATTTGGGAATGGCCATTGGCCTTAGGGTTTTGTCTCCCATCGATTTGGAGTTTTTAGTTTTACACAGGATGCCCTCGATTTGGAGTTTTTACATGAATTTTCGGTCGTGGGTTTCGGAAAAAATTTCCCCCATTTGATGGTGATTCACAATATTAATATATCCAAGTGGTTTGAATTGAAATATTCAGACACACCTAGCTTGAAATATTCAAAGGCCAAGTTCCAACTCGAGGAGGAGAAATCGTTGCCAAACTTTGCAAATTACAAGAGGAGAAAGCGTTGAGTTCTTGCCATCTTCCTGTTCACTCTGTGTCAACGTTTCTGGTTGCCAAACTGGGCCCTGCAACACCTTGAATATTGATATCGGGTTAGTCATACTTGTGGCTTCTGATCCCTCTCTACAAATTTTGAAATTTGTCACGAATGTGCAGGGATAATTTTAATATGTTATCATTTATGGGATCATGGTTATCCGCTCCGCTAGTAGCAAAGATGTTTTGGGGATTCATTAAGTGCATATGCTAGTAGGTATTATCCTTATCAGTGAAAGAGCACACCCAACCGCTAGGATAGCAGAGGCTTCAGGTCATGACGAGTGATTGTTTTTTTTAGTGATTGGAGTAGATTAGTAGTTGTATGTAACGTGTTTAAGTTTTTTTATCTTACCCACAATTTGGATAAATTACTTGGGTGTTTTTAAATCATTATCACAAGTTGGTGATGAAACATAGTGTTTTAGCACCGTTTTCCCAATTCTCATTGCTTGTGTGTTGCCATGCACATCGCACAAGTGTCATCCTAATCCCTGATAGAGCCCACATCCCCACCCAGACTCCAGGATAGCAGAGGCTTTAGGTCATCATGAGTGATTGTTTGGGTTAGTGATTGCGAATTGGACTAGATCAATAGTTTTTTTTTTTAGTTTTTGAGCTTACTCAAAGAATACAATTTGGATAAATTATTAAATTACCTAGGAATTTTTAAATCATTCTCACAAGTTGGTGTTGAAACACAGTGTTTCAACATCGTTTTTTTTATGCTCATTACTTGTGTGTTTCCACGCACATCTCACAAGTGTCATCCTGATCAATGATAGATCCCACAACCCCGCCCAACCTCCAGGATAGTAGAGGCTTCAATTCATGATGAGTGATTGTTTGGGTTAGTGAAATTGGAGTAGATCATTAGTTCTATGTTTTAGTTTTTGAGCTTATTCACAGACTATAGTTTGGATAAATTATTAAATTACCTGGGTGTTTTTAAATCATTCTCACAAGATGGTGCTGAAACATGGTGTTTCAGCACCATTTTCCTAATTATCATTGCTTGTGTGTTCCCACGCACGTCACACAAGTGTCATCATGATCAGTGATAAAGACCACATCCCCACCCAACCTCCAGGATAGCAGAGGATTCAGGTCATGATGAGTGATTGTTTGGGTTAGTGCTTGCCAATTGGAGTTGATCGGTAGTTTTGTGTTTCAGTTTTTGAGCTTACTCGTAGACTACGATTTGGATAAATTATTAAATTACCTGGGAATTTTTTAATCATTCTCATAAGATGGTGTTGAAACATGGTGTTTCAACATTGTTTCCCAATGCTCATTGTTTGTGTGTTTCCATGCAAAAGTGTCATCATGATCAATGATAGAACCCTGACCCGCGGTCTCAAGGATATCAAAGGGTTGTAAGTCATGATGGTGATTGTTTGGGTTAGTGATTTCCAATTAGAGTATATCAGTAGTTCTATGTTTTGATTGTTTGGGTTAGTGATTTCCAATTGGAGTAATCAGTAGTTCTTTGTTTCAGTTTTTGAGCTTACTCACAGACTACAATTTGGATAAGTTATTAAATTACCTGGTCATTTTTAAATCATTCTCACAAGCTGGTGCTGAAACATGGTGTTTCAGAACAATGTTTGAGCACCATTTTCCCAATGCTCATTGCATGTGTGTTTCCACTCACAAATGTCATCAAGAAAATGGAAATGGAAATACAAGGAAAGCACATAACTCAAGAAAAATGAGACTTAGAATCTTTGTCTTCTCTTTTCTATTGATATTCAATGAGTTGAAGTTCTCTTTTACATTTGGCAAGAAGAAGCCATGAATAGATCTTAGATCTATTTATTTATACAAACATTTCTTAACCAAAAGTAGTTAGGCATTCCACATTCTTTGTTCTCAAAAATAGCATATAATCAAAACTAAAAGATACAATGCATATTTTTCTAAATTTTTTGAGATTTCTTCAGTTTGTTGGCACTTCACTTGTCCTTTATTTTCTCAATGCTCACGGACGTACTTGGTTTTTTCTTATCATTCAATTGAGCATGTATTTCCATTAATGCCACGACAAATTTGGAACGTTCGACATTTTCATTCAACTCAAATGCGAAAACCTTTTTGTGTACCAAAGGTATTTTCTCTTGAATTTTCACCACTGCCTGTGTTGTAACCTGATGTTGTAAGATTGGTTTTACCAAAAGATCAGTTATCATTTGTAAATCAACATGATCTATCTATTGGATAGCACTTTGTATACTCTCTCTATTTTTATTTGAATTCTCTTTGCTCCTTTCAATCTCTATTTGTCCAAGTGTATCAAGGATAGCACTACCATCAAACTTAGCCATTTCCATTTCTACAGTTGAGAAAGTGTTAAGGAAAGATTCCTTTGCTTCTCTAGCCATCTTCTTACTTTCTTCAAGATTTGTTTCTCAGACCTTTAAATCCATTTCTCCCTTTATCTTCTCATACTGTGAAAAAGGGGCAAGCCTAGGTACATTGATTTTTTGTCTCCATACTATAAATTCTTGGAATTTGGACCTAAATGTATAGGCTTCTATATATTTTTCATGAATATTCTTCAAGAAATTATTAATCACTTGATAATGTATTTGAATAATATACATATTTTGGTATAGGTATTGTTGGACAGTTTCCATCTTTCCATTTATTTCATATGCTTCCTTCTTAAATGCAGTGATATCCATTCTTGTGTTCTCAAATAAAGTTATTTGAGAATGCAACTGCTCTATTAACATGTCTCTCTAGGAAAGCAAAGTATTTCTCACCCATTGATTTTTAACACTTAATTCTAGTTTGTCTTCTAACTGCTTTATCTACTACTCAAAACCCTGTTTGATTTTCTATGTATCAAAATTGATTTTATTTCTAGAAGTAATTTCCATATGTTGCATATCATTATGCAATTGTTCAACCAAAAGACTCTTTTGTTCTAGTTGTTTTGTGAGCTTATCCACTGACCACTGGTTAGTAGTTGCAAAGGCTCCCAATGAGTCTGCAACTTCTTTTGCAAATTCAGGGTCACTCTATCCCTATCCATCATATATCATTTTTATTTTTTTGGTAATTACTCCTTCTTTATGTCGAGCTTCCTTTCTTACGATAGCCTTCCTTTTCTTGTTGA
The DNA here is from genome assembly GCA_010110895.2 of Picea sitchensis. Taxonomy (NCBI): domain Eukaryota; kingdom Viridiplantae; phylum Streptophyta; class Pinopsida; order Pinales; family Pinaceae; genus Picea; species Picea sitchensis. Next base: position 66,479 of record SNQJ01S0126337.1, read on the forward strand.
AAAATAAATTTGAAGGAGGAATTTATTCAAGATGAATAGGTGTGAGGTCATATATATTAATAATCTTTGAACCAGGTAACTTAAAATGTATTTCTAGATAAGTTAATGATGGTATGGGAGAACTGAGTGCATTAGATCCTTCTGGGTTTGTGGCATATTTCACTGGAGTTTCAGTATTTTGCAATGAGAAAGGAAAAGTATGACCATGATTCATCAAAGCCTCAAATGATGCTAATAAGTTTTTCACATCTTTACCTAGTACTGATATTATTGCATATTTGGATAATGTATCTGAGCTCTTCTCCCCTTCCTTAGCCTTGTCCTCAGGAAATCTATGTTGCTTGGGCTCTGTCAATTATATCACCTGTAAAGTTAGATTTTGTTCTCCCTGCAAGACCTTGGGTAGACTATTCCTTTTGTGCTTATGAAAAATGAGTTATCTTGCCTGTTGATCTTGAGGTAAATTTTGAAATATTCTTTCAACTTCATCATATGATCTTACTCTAAAAACTTTATCATAGGGGGAATCTTCATGTATATATATTTTCATATTGAATTGAGCAAGATGATTTTAAACCACCCTATGAGGATCATGCCTTTTATACTCAATATCAACCAATTTGATATCTTCTAAGGCTGAAGCCACGGATGATTTTAAGGATGGAAATTTATTTTAAAATGTAGAAACCTTGGTGAATCTTAGTAATCCTTCTTATGGCAACTATAAATGTTTGGCAATATTTTTGTAAAAATATTCAAATTTCTAAGGATTCTATATAGTTTGTATAAAATTTTGGTGTTTTTTAATGGAAAATAATTTTATCCTATAGAATTTGGAAAAATCATTTTTAGAATAGCAAATATTTTTGGGGGAAAAACCATGGAAAATTAGCCCATGAGAAAAATTTAGCCCCTAAAATCATCCTTGGTTGAAGCTTCAACCTTAGCATGTCCAAAATCAGATAACGAAAACACGCTAACATGTATGGGAAAGGTTGGCCACACTCTCTTCTGTGTCGCCTTCAATTCTTTATTTATTCCTCCTGATATTGTTTGATAAGCTACTTCTCAGCAAACCAATCTGTCAGGTAGGAACCTAGGGAGAGCATGCAGAGATAAATAACAGTCGAACACTCTAATATAAGAAAAAAATTCCTCAACATACCAATCTGTGATAGCACCCAAATTTCCAATGATATGTTATGAAATTATGGGGGGAGGTTGTCCATAGATAGCTTCATGAATTGGGATTACTACATTATGAAAAAATTCATAGAAGAAGTCCTTTGAATTTTCCTCCCATAATTTAGAGTGATAAAAATGTATGGGCTCAGTGCTAGTCAAAGTCCAGCTCCAATTCATGAGAGGAAATGGAGTCCTGAAATAGATTGCATCCATAATGAATGCAGACATATAAAAGGGAGCATGTTCTCCTTTATATTTTAGCATCTTGTATTCCACAATTTCCTTGGATAAATTGTCTTATAACATTTTTCCCCAATAAAAAGTGTAACCCTCAACAACCTCATGGATTATGGGAACCCATTCTACAGTAAAATGCACATGATTTTTCCTATTGAACATTCTATAGAGAATCATGGCGATATAAATGATATGAGCATCATAGGATGTTGTATAATATACACCATGGGTATCAGAATTGAACTTTCTTGGATTACCTCACTAGGTTTTCACTATGACGTGGATGGTTCTATCATATTTAGTGCATTCCTCATCCTCAAACTTCAATATAAACGATGAATTGTAGGTATATTTGGGTTTCAAAGATAATTTAAACATTACTTGAATATATTTGGGTCGAAAAGAGCCGATGAAGGTCTTCCGGTGACTGAAGATGCTTCTTGTTCAGATATCCACGTGTTTCAGGGCCCATCCTATCATATCAGTGTAAGGCATAAGTTTAGGCAGAGCAACAACTTTATGTAATTTGTGTTCAACGACATAAGTATTCCAATAGAGGACACACACCTTCAGCAACCACTCACACAACAAGATCAAATATCAACACACCAACGTTTTGAAGTGGTAAAACCCCTACAGGGAAACATCCACGGGCCCAACCAACGTGGCCACTTCGAGCATTTTATTAATGCAAAAGAAAAAGATTGCAGAGATATTTTACAAGAGATTTTCTCACAATCAATCATCGAAAAATGAACCTCCATGTTCTTTAAAGAGATATCATGGACCAATCGGGTGTTAAGCCATGGATCAATGGTCGTTAAGATCAAGGAAAATATGAATTGTCAGATCACTCTATGTTGAGAACATATCGTGATCGTCGAATTTCCTAAATACAAATGCATACTAATGGATACTAAATAAACACACTAAGAAACTCAACTTTAACTAACGATAAATTAGACCAAGTAGATCTTAACTAACTCATAAGTGTCTAAATATCCTAGCATCCCCCCTTTAGAACAACTTGGGATAGGATTGAAGGATTTACAATATGACACAATAGGAGAAGGAAGGAGGCATTAGAGAATATCCCCCCTTAATGAAAACTTCATATAGATCATTAGAGCATATAGATCAAAGTTTGGAAAACTTTGCTTCTGTAAGAGAATTTGTGAAAATGTCTGCAACTTGATCTTTTGTAGGGAAAAAGAGCACTTCAATAACTTGATCATGAATGATCTTTCTGATGAAGTGAATGTGTATATCGATGTGTTGGTTGCACTGATGTTGAAATGGGAATTTGGTGAGTTTGATGGCACTATGATTGTTGCACCAAAGGCTGGTCGAATATTGCTTCTGGAATTCAAACTCTGAAAGGATCTGTCAAAGCCACAAGGCTTCCTAACTTGAATTTATTGTTGCTCAATACTTCTCTTCTAATGAAGAAAGTGCTATAGCATGTTTTTTCTTACAGCCCCAAGTGACAGGTCCCAAACCAAGGTTGAAAACATAACCTGCAGTAGACTTCTGATCATCAGGGTCGTCGGCCCAATCTGAATCAATAAAACCAGCCAATAAAGGAGTCTCTCTTGAACTATAATGTATCCCAAAATGAAATATACCATGGACATACTGAAGTATCCTTTTAGCTTCTTTCCAATGGCTTTCATGGGGTCTTTTCATATACTGGGAAACAAGACCAACAGTAAAGGAAATATCATGACGGGTGTGAGTCAAGTATAAGAGGCTACCAACTAATTGACGGTACAGGGTGGCATCAACTTTAGAATAAGTACAGGTGGCAGTAAGCTTGATTCCATACTAGAAGGGAGAATGGGTTGGTTTACAATCGTCCATGTGAAAACGATGAAGAAGGTCACAAGCATACTTATATTGGAAAAGAAAAATTCCTTTATTGGTTTACAAAACTTGGAGGCCAAAGAAATAGTGCAAAAATCCTAAGTCTGTCATTTCAAATTTCTTCTTAAGGTTGGTTTTCACATGGTTTAAAAGTTTTGAGTCAATACCAATAAGGATAAGGTCATAAACATAAAGAAAAAGGATTATGAGATGGTTTCCTACTTTCTTAGTATAGACATTAGGGTCAGAATGGTATCTAGAGAATCCGATGTCAATAAGAAAGTTGTCCATTTTGGCATACTAAGCTCGGGGAGCTTGCTTAATACCATAAAGAGAATTTTTTAAGGTGACAAACAAGGCTAGAGTCATTTTGGACATAGCTAGGAGGTTGTTCCATGTAGATTTTTTCTTGCAAATCTCTGTGCAAGAAGGACGATTAACCTCCATCTGATGGACCTCCCATTTATGTGAGGTAGTAAGGGAAAGAACAAGGCAGATGGAATTAATTTTGTCTATAGGGGAAAAGGTTTCATTATAGTCAATTCCTTCAACTTGGGAAAATCCTTTGGCAACTAACTGAGCCTTGTGTCTTTCAACACTTCCATCTGATGCATACTTAGTTCTGTAGACCCATTTACATATGAAAAATTTGCTTTCGTTTGGAAGAGGTACAAGATCCCAAGTATCATTTTCCATTAAGGATTATTAACAAGGCATATGGAATTTATTTTGGCTATAGGGGAAAAGGTTTCATTATAGTCAATTCCTTCAACTTGGGAAAATCCTTCGGTAACTAACCGAGCCTTGTGTATTTCAACACTTCCATCTGATGCATACTTATTTCTGTAGACCCATTTACATCTAACAAGTTTTCTTCCTTTTGGAAGAGGTACAATGTCCCAAGTATCGTTTTCCATTAAAGAATGATACTCTTCATTCATTATTGTATCCCAATCTAGATGATCTTAAGCTTTTGCAAATGTATTTGGATCATGAGTCTATGAAACTTGAGCCAAAAGAGAAGAGGCTCACTGGAACTGTGAACGTGTCCGACGTTGATCTGAAGGATCACCGATAATATCACCAACTACTTCTCATGTTGAGCGGACCCATCTAGGAAGTGATGGAGATGGTGTTGGTTCAGGTTCAAAGGACTCATCTAGAGGTAAGTGAGCAGGAGGAGGTGGATTTTCATCCTCATTGTCATCATATGAATAAGAAACCAAAATAGGAATATAATAAGGCACACATGTTGAATATGGATCGCAAGTCGAAGGAGGCACAATCGTTGAATTAGGCTAGCAGGCCAAGATATTTTCATCAAATTTAACATCTCTTCTAATAAAAATTTCATTACAATGTGGTTGAAGAAGTCTATAACCTTTGACATCTTCAGAATAATCAACAAATATACACTTCTCACTTTTAGGATGCAATGCTTTCATTTTCTCATCAAGAATGTGAGCCCATGCTATACTGCCAAATAGATGGAAGTGACTTACATCTGGTTTAATTTTAGTCCAAGCTTCTTCCAATGTTATAGTTTTAAGAGCCTTTGTGGGAGTGTGATTTATTATGTAATTTGCACAGTTGATGGCTTTCTCCCAATACTTTAGATTTAATCCCTTAGATTGGATCATACAATTAGCCATTTATTTTAATGTGTGTTTCTTTCACTCAGCAACACCATTTTGTTGTGGTGTATATGGAATAGTGTGTTTCATTTGGATTCCCTATGTAGTGCAGTAACTTGTAAAATTATTGTTCACATATTCGCTTCCATTATATGTTCATAATCTTTGAATTTGATGTCCAAATTGCTTTTCTACAAGGTCCTTGTAAGCCAAAATATTATCAAAAACTTCGCTCTTAATTTTTAAGAAGTAACCCCAAGTATGTCTAGAAAAGTCATCAATGAAAGTTAAGAAATACTTGCACCCAGAAAAAAATGAGTAGAAAGTGGACCACACAAATGACTGTGAACAAGTTGCAAAGGGCCCAAGGCATGCCAAGAGGCATGTTTGTCAAAACTGTCCTAATGATGTTTTTCGAGAACACAACCGGCACAAACACCATCTCTGCATGAAACAAGAGGAAGTCCAATCACCATATGTTGATTACATAGTTGTTGTAATGAGTGATATTTTAGATGATGAAACCGCTCGTGCCAAATTTTTCTCAAGGCATCGCTATGAGCAACAAAAATTGATGAAAAAGATGATGACTCAAAGTTGTAAAACTTGTACAACCTGGTAATATCATCAGCAATTCCAATTGCAAGAACATGCTTAGGATTTTTTAGATCCTTGATTACAACTTGGTGAGGTAAAAACTCTACGGTTTTACCTTCACCTAAATGAGTGATTTGATACACTGATAGAAGGTTGCAAGAAATACTTGGAACACATAATGCATCATTGAAATGACCATTATCTACTTGAATTGTTCTAGATCCCACAACACTAAGAGATATATTATCACCAACAAATGTTTTCTTGGTGTTACATTCATTTAGAGAGAAAAATATGTCTTTATCCTTAGCCACATGATAAGATGCTCCATAATCAACAATCCACTCATCAGAAGAAGAAGAAGAAGTTGTATTGAAGGAGAAACCAGAAGCAAAAAGTGCATGTCCATGAGAAGAAGAAGAAGAAGTAAAATCAATATTGATATTGTGATTCTTAATTGCTTCTTCTAAAGCTGTAATCTTCTTGAAACATTTGGACTCATCATGACCATCTTTATCGCAAAAGTTGAAATGTTTGTTAGTCTTCTTATTTTTATATTTTTCTCCTTTGTCACCATTAGGAGATGAAGTTGTCTAAGTGGGTTTGGGACCCTTATGTTGCTTGTTTTGGTAGCGAGGATGTTGCTTCTTGGGATTCTTGTTTTTATCTTTCGGTTGGGCGACTAAGGCTTTGTTGGAGGTACCTGCAATGTTGATCACTCCAAGTTGTACAAGATTATCTTCCTCTCTAATCAAAGAAGCACAAAAGGACTCAAGAAAGGGTTTTTGATAAGCTTTCCCTAGAGCCTCTCTCATGGCATAAAATGTATATACAAACATAGAATATGCACTACCTAGCTTAGAAAGAATAAGATAGATGCAACGCTCTTCCTCCATCTTTATCTCACATTCTTCACATAATATTATGAGTTTTTTAAACTTAGATAGATAGTCTCCAATGCAAGAAAAATCACTTGGACTTAAATTCGGTACTTTATTTCTAATTTTTGTGCTCGAATAATATTGAGGTTACCAAACATAGATTCAATATTTTCCCAAGCTTCATTGGGGTCATCAATTTCTTTAAGGTGGACCCTTAAATCAGGAGAGATGGACATTCTGATTAGTCCACGTGATTTGTCACTCCTATTAGCCCATTTTACTTTCTTATCAGCATCAATAGGTTTTTTTTTCCTTTCCCAAGGTAATATGGTACAAGCCTTTACTTCTTAATAAATCCTCCATATGATATTTCCATTGGAAGTTTTGGAATATTGGTTGTTGTCATTGATGTCAACCCTAGAAATTGGCTTTTGGACCCCATAGTTAATCGAAGTAGATAAACATGAAGGAAATTACACATGCAGATACAACACCCATGGATGCATAGTATAATTCATGCTACTTCTGGTGGTATGTGGCACGTCACGTGGATCCTCACGACTAAGGAGAAATGAATTTTTGAAGATGACAATGTGAATTGAAGAAGAAACTACATGTGGGCCCTAATGTTAAAAGGAAGTGACATAAAGGGTATAAATACATCTCATTATACATTCATTTTTCAACACACATAAGTTTATTAATGAACAAGGAGATATAAATCGAATTTACGAGGAAATCTGAAGTAAATAAGGTTGAATTTCAAGGGAGGATGAAGTATTTTGGTGATGTGTTCTAAGTTATGTTATTTACAGATCATCTTATCATTTTTGTTATAACTTTTTTTCTAGAACGATTCAGATGGTGAAATTCGAAGGATATTAAGAAGACATATCTAGGTACCTGTGTGAAAGTATCAACTCTTTATTCGCTATAATTTTGGAGATACACTCTTTGGAAGATAGGGTTTTTGACTAGTCCTGAAGCTAGTCATAAACAGGTGTTCCAGGTAAAATAGTCATAACGTCTTCAAAGAGAATCCAAAAGAGGTGAGACAAATTGAATTGGAAAGAGTACAGGCTGTAGTTTCTTGTATATGAATTTCAGAATCTGATGTTAAATATTGAGAGTAGGGTAGGGAAAACAAAGATATATACAATCTAATGAAGTCTATGTATATGATCAAGGAATTATACAATCGAAGATGATATGCTTTTATAGGGAACAAATGTATTGTTGTATTAAATGAAATAGAAAGTGGAGAATACAACCCATGAATTGATGTTGAAAGGTCCCCTTTCGATGGATCTTTTCTTCAACACACACACCTTTTCTCCAATGCCTTGAATGAAGAAGGTCCACAATCTGACTTGAAGAACTAAAGCAAAGCTCTCAAGCATAATCTGAAATGTAATTCTCCATACAAATGTTAGCCTATTCAACCTTAACCTTTTCCATAAGAGATCCCTCTTTATATGGTGTGAAAGAGAGATGGATGAGGAGATTAGGATGATCCCACTAAATCAGAGAAGCGAGTAAGATCCAAACTGATCGGAGGCCACCTCATCTTCTAGAAGATTCCCTTCTAGAACATTCATGAATTTTGAATTTTCCTATGCTTTAAGCATCATCGCACCCTATGCATAAGCATCATGCGATGGCATCACGGTCCAAGTTTAGGGAAGAGTGTTATGATCAGGCATCGTTGCACCCCATGCATATAGCAGGGTGCGACGACCTTCTTTGACATGGTTTTTGAGAGAGGAAAGAAAATCACTTTTCTCATGGAGAAAGTCTTCTCTTAATATTTTCAAGGAACAAGAACACATGTTCTCATTTGACCACTGAGGTGACCAAAATAATGTGTAATAGAATGTCCCCCAAAGTATGAAGTTGGAACTCGTGACAGCTGAAATTCTTTTTAGAATGTGTGTGTCGAAAACAAGGAGTGCATCGATCGGGGACCTGCAACAATCATGCATATGCATAATAACATACCATTTTATGAGGTAGGAATTCCCATGCTTAGAATACATGATCCAGGTGGATATCAGTGGCCACCCACCTTTTCCAAATGGCTCAAAACAGTTTTCTGGCAATTTTGGCAATTTACTATTTTTAGCAGGTTTTAACTTCTGGGGCCATTTTGAGGGCCCAAATGAAGTTTTTTTGAGATAGAGGTTCTCAATGATAATTGAAGGAATAATTGAGCCCCCAAAATGAATCTCCTCAATTATACCTTTCCAACGAGCTATCACACGCCTAAAACGGAGATCGTATGCAAAAGTTACAACCCTGGGATGTTGATGTACTCACTTACCCAAACGGGGCCCACATGACTTTTGGCGCTTCATCTCCTAGGGTTAGGTTTTTGGATGTATAGGGTTTTTTGCATTCCTGTTTGTTGTAAAAAGGCCTTCAGAGCCTCATTTTAATCATCTTCTTGTGAATGCGAGTAGCCGTCACATCTCTTCTCAGAGATAAGCTCCCACCATTCTATCGAGTCTTTCACTCTGTATTTTACAATCTCTGTACATTTATTTCATTAATAGAAATCATGTATTACTATGTATCTGTGTTTATGGTTGCATCTCCGATACATTTCTATTATATTATTGAATATCTGCGATATCTCTGTGCATTCTTTATTATATCTCCGATCTCATTTCGTGCCGAAAATAATCCGGATCAGTGGTATCAGAGGAGGCTTCTCTTGATCCTTTTTTTTCAGTGCATGTCCCCGACGAGGTCTGATTATAGAAAGTTGGGTCTCAAGCTTGTCTCTCTTGAAGACAATCTCTCTCGCACACCCAAGAAACCCTCAATGGTGGAAGAAAAGAAAAACAACGGAGCAGACGATCTTATCAATCTGTTGCTTGAGCAAGCTCTCACGCGACAAAGGGACAAAATGATGGAGAATTTTTCCCACATCCTTCAATGCCTGCAGATAGCATCAGATGCATCTTCATCAAGTGGCCACTTTGGAGGCACCTCGCCTTTCAAGGTACAAGTTAATTTTGATATTCTTGTATTTGAAGGACAGATAGATGTAGAAGCCCTGGAAAAATGGTTAACTCTGCTAGAAGGTTATTTCTCTGTTCACAATTTTTTCGACAAAGAAAATATCACCTTCACACTCCTTAAAGCTCTCCCTCATGTCAAACATTGGTGGGAAACTTACTGGGATCAAATTTCCACAGAGGAGTCTGGAATATATGGGGCCAATCCCACTTGGGATTTTTTTGTGGATGTGGTAAAAGAACAGTATTACCCTGTTGGAAACTATGAGGACCAGTACTTGAGATGGACCACACTACGACAAGAGAGGGGCCAAGCAGTTCCAGAGTTCACCAATACCTTCCATACCTTACGCGACAAGCTGGGTATCAAAGACTCCGAGTGACATTTGGTTCTGAAATACCGTGGGGATCTACACAGATACATCCAGACTGAAATGGATTTTCTAGACATCTCATCACTCGGTGCTGCTTATCGATATATTGTTAAAAGTGAGAAGAAATTTAAGCACCAGAAAAAACAGGAATTTGGGTCTGCAAATTCGCAACAACCAAAGTATGACAAAGACAGCCCTAACAAAAAGTCCCCTGAAAACCAGTCCAAGACACAGGAAAAGAAGGGTCATGAGAAGACAAAGAAGGACACCGGAAAATGGTGCAATTTCCACAAAATCCCTTGGCACAACACCGATGAATGTCACTCAAAACAATCATTAGTGTTCGAGATCAAAGACAAGGAGCCGAACCCTGATTCAGAATCTGATTCTGAAAATACTGGTAAAGGACAGATCATTGACGCAGACCCCACTACTATTGTCGCGATCGCAACAATTCAACTAGAAGAACCAACAGATCCTGAAGAGGGTGAGCACCCTTTTCATTCAAAGATGTGGGTGAAGGGGACCCCACTGCATTTTATTGTTGATAGTGGAAGCCAGAAAAACCTCATCTCAGCGGAGTTCGTCAAACAGTTGGGATTATCGACAACACCAC
>SNQJ01S0126337.1:76895-103342 GCA_010110895.2 Picea sitchensis
CTAGTACAAGCCAACTAATTTGAATAAATGATTTGAATTCGAACACTCGATGGAATCTCCCAATTAGGGGTTAATGATGTGAACCCACTGTCAGAAGTGAAGGAACCTGCCATTGAGGCATGCAAGCTCTAAGGTACTAAATTATTTCTAAATATTTTTCTTGGATAATGAGTTGAAGTCAAAAAGAAAAGACTCATCATAGGAGGGCTTTGATATATCCCCCATCAATGACACGAAATATGTAACATATTGTGAAGTAGATCAGAGTATGAAGTGATTCGTAACTGACACAGGGAAGGTCGACATGGTAGGAAATGTATAACTGCAGATGGTCGACTCGATAGAAGGCTCGTTTAGGTTGGACTTCTCTTGAACATATGAATGACACGACAATTGTCTTGGAAGCATTGACTCAAGGAGGACCCAACATATGAACTTGTGGATGGTCAAACGAGAGACAAATGGATTTCCCAACCTGGATACACTGATGAAGGGGGGTGTCGTGTTCAAGAGTGACTATTACTGCCACTAACACAGATACAGAGACACATTTCTTTCCCAATTCCCCCCCACCATTTCTAGCGAGTACCTATTTATTTTTATGGAAGCTTGAGGAGGATAACATATTATTGTAAATGTAAGCTCATCCTTCAGAGGAGTCCCTCAGAATATATTTAGCGAACCCTAAGAAGGAGTGGTTCGATCCCATATGGGTGTTTCGATGCTTGTTTAATGAGTCCAAGGAAAGAAAACTCAAGGGGCTTTCAATTTTAGAGAGTCTAGAAAACACTTAAAGATAAATCCATCAGGTCCTTTTTCATAAGTTCATATGACAAGACCAAAAAAGAGATAACCTATTTCTCATCAGATGTTTTCTTCAAATACTTTTACGAGCGTGAAAAGAACAAGATCGCTTGGCCATCTTTTCATGTTTAAGGAGCTTGAAAAGAGATTAAAGAATACTCCATATGTTTCATTTTTCGTATTGCCAATACAAGTTTGAAAAAATGACAAAAGATGTCTCGATTAGGTTCTCATGGTTTCACGAGCGTGAGAAAGAATTAAGACTTTCTCGAAGTTTTTCCTGAAAAAACTCTAAAAGGATTTGTACATGCGAAAAATATGCAAAAAACAAATCAAAAAGGAGTAGACACTTGTTCCAATGTCTCGTTTCTAGACCTTTTCATCTACAAAAGTCAACACTTTCCAAGTTGTTAGGACTTTAGGGTATGGATAAAATATGAAAATATATAATTTTGCAAATAAAAAAGTGATAAAAGTCAATAAAATAGACCAAAAACATTATTTTATCAATTCATTTGCAAATTTACCCGAATAGTGTTCCAAAGCCCTTTTTCTCCCCGCATTTGAACTATTCATTCCAGAGCGTGTGGTGGATCATTTCGCTAATTGTATCCATAAAACATGTAATCTCCTTCCTCTTCATCTTTTCATGGTTTCAAAATTGATTTTTATTGGTCAAATTAGTGTGTTGGGTCATTTTTTCGGGGCTACCTGCACATTGAGGTCAATGCAGACACCTTATATCGTTAACTGCGATGATCTAGGATCATCGTAGGTGACCCTATAAGTAGGGTGTGACAACGTCGCTCTGCGTGAATGCATAACCCTACAACGACCACAGCCAAAAATTTAAAAAGACAAACCTAACTAGAAAAAAAAACCCAGGAAATTTTTTTATGTTTCTAATCTTATTTTATTGTTCCTTGGTAGGGTTTCCTTGGTCAAGATGCTGGAGTGGCATGAGTGAGAGAATGAAGAAGAGGATTACTTCATTGGGAATGACCCGGGGATAGTTATGTCTCTAAGGCAGTGTGGGTTACTAAAAAAATTTAGGATTCAGGGCATGAGAGCCTAGTTGAGACTATTGGAATACTTAGTTCACATGTGGGATGTGGACGAGCAGGCATTTCGCATGGGTGTCCACACACTCACAATAGATATAGAGGATGTCTATTTCCTGACAGGTCTATCTCGTCGTGGTTCACGGGTGTCACTTACAGGCAACAGACGTGGAGGTGAGCCTATGGATTACTACGTTTGCCACCATTGTGCGCCAAGTACTGAGAAACACAGTGGTAAGGTAGCCATCAGGGATGTCTGAGATCTTCCATTCCGGACTATCCTTTACATTATTACTCACATGGAAAGGAGTCCAACTCCCCATATGGCTTTGCAAATCCATTTTCAGTATGTGATAGAATGTATGGAGCCCAAGGTCTTCAACTGGTGTGATGGGGTCCTAAAAATCATGAAGAAACAACTTACCAAGTGTCAAAACGATTGGTTAAAGCAATTTGGATATGGGTCCATTTTGGTGTCCTTCCTAGAGAGGGTCCATGTCCTACGTATGTAGGTGGAGTGGGGTATACCGAGATGATTTTAAGGATGTAAATTTATTTTAAAATGTAGAAACCTTAGTGAATCTTACTAATCCTTCATATTCCAACWATAAATGTTTGGCGATATTTTTGTAAAAAAATTCAAATTTGTAAGGATTTTGTATAGTTTGTATAAAATCTTGGCGATTTTTAAGGTAAAATAATTTTATCCTATAGAATTTGGGMGAATCATTTTTAGAATGATGAATCTTTTTTTGTGAAAAACCATGGAAAATTATCCCATGAACGAAATTTAGCCACTAAAATCACCCCTATGTAACCCACTCCACAGAATCCAYGAATGAAGAGATGGGTGGATCTCATGGCTCGACATGGTGGTGTTCCCATCGTCAAATATGACAATGTATTCTTCCAATGGTTGAGTAATCAACTGCTCATGGTGGAATATTATGCGTATGTTGGGGTAGATTTCCATGGGGATATAGACCTAGCTCTTCCTGATGGATCCCAGTGGGGTGACATAGGTAAGAAGGAAAATTTTTCTTATATAATGTTTTGTTATTTTAATGATATAAAAGAAAATTGTGTTATTTATCCGATACTAATCGAGTGCTCTCATCAATGCAGATGGATGCCTTATCATCCGTTGGGATCATCTCCTATCCATAGGCACAGAGAGAGAGGTGTTTTAGCAGGAGTGGTTGTTGCATATCTTGAGGCTATAGAACAAAACCTGGAGGGATTGACCATGCATGTCCCTGACACCACTGTGGATGAGCTCCCTAGGTACTACCAACACCACACAATGGGCGTATCCACATCTATTGGTCGATTTCTCCGTAGGGTAGCATGGGAAGTCGCTTGTTATAGTGAGAATCATCCTTTATTATTTTTTGAGTATGAATCTTATGAGCTTCACGTTTTTGATATTTTAGTCTTCGGACAAAACATTTTTTTGTAAAATTTTATCGTTATAAATATAAAGTTCCTACCGGCTTACTTGTTTTTGTAAAAAGTGTGATTGGATTTATAAATGTCTCAAATGTCTATCTAACACATAATTAGTCAATGCATATGTTAATGTATTAATACATCTAGGAATGTGTTGATATTCAATGTAATCGAAATTTCATTCCAAGAGGCGAATTTGTAAATATACCATAACAAAGTAGGACTTCAAATGGAATAAACGTTACTCAACTATAGAAATACTAATTAATAATCAAGTCATGCAATAAGATGATGGATTCCAAGTGAAACGACGTCAATTAACAACTCAACAACTGCACTATATTTTGTGATATTATTAGTTTCACAACCAAGGAAAACACCATGTAGACTGATCAATTCATCTGTAGGTGCATAGATTTCCCAAGCAGCAGATGCTAAGTTTTGAGTACTATGAATAGTGCCATTAGCGAATCTGACATATGGTAGTGAAGGCACCAACATATAGAAACCAATCACAGTGCAAGGTAAGCAGCCGAAAGGTGGAACCAAAAACAAAAAAGCACATAAGAGTATGCTACACTAAAAATACACAGCACTCATGAAAAAATAATTTAAGCATAGTACTTCCTCAAGTAAAGCCCATTCCTGGGTTCACTCAAAGGAATTCCATCATAATCTACCAACTCATAATCCCCTTTCTATAACACTCGTTTTACAATATAAGGACCCCGCCACATGGGTTCGAATTTACCGACGCCTAGTAATTCACGATCCTGTTCGTAAAGGAGAACTAGATCACCCTCAAAAAATACACGTGGTTTGACATTTTTTTCATATTGAGCTTTGACATGATTTTCTGAGTTTCAATGACTAAGGCCACATCACAGCGGGTTTCATCTAATTGCATCAAGTACAAAAGACGTTCTTCTTCAGCTGAGTTGTTAGGGAGAAGTTCGACAGCTAGTTATAAATATGGGATTTCACATTCAAACCATACACTAATTGGAAAGGTGTAAATCCCGTGGCAGACTTAACAAATGTCTGATAGGCCCATAATGTCGAGAACAATGTTTCATGCCAATTTGACTTGTGAATTTCTACCATCCGTCAAAGCATAGTAGTGAGTATTTTGTTGATTGCTTCAACATGGCCATTGGTCTGTGGATAATAGGGGATTGAGTTTCCATGTCGAAGACCCAACGTTTCGGTAAGTTCAGACATCATGAAATTATTAAAATGACTATCGTGATCAGTGACGATGGATTGAGGGACACCAAATCTAATAACGATATGATTGAATATGAGTAATGCTGCAGTTTTCCTGGTATTATCAAATGTAGGAATCACCTTGACCCATTTAGTGAAATAATCCACGACTACAATAATGTATCCATGCCCCCTAGTCGAATGAGGGTTACATGTCATGAATTCAATACCCCAATTTAGCGAATGGACCAACGGAAACTACAAGATGTAAGGGAGCAAGATGAGATCGGGTCTTATTGTTGTAGGTTTGACAAGTGTGGAATTTCTGGATGGCAGTGATGTAATCCTTAAACACTAAAGGCCAGACATAACTAGCTCGTAAGATCTTTTGGGCAGTGGCATACATAGACATATGATCGCCACATGCTCCAGAGTGACAGTCATTCAAATATTTCTCAGCTTCATCATAGGTGATACATTGTCGAAATATGGAATCAATACCACAATAGTAAAGGGTATCACCAAGGATGATGTACTGATGGGCTTGATACCGGATTCGACGACGATCTGTACTAGAAATATCAAGCTGAAAAGTTTGAGTCTGGAGATAAATGATAATATCTATGTACCATAGGTCATCAGAACTAATCAGAAGGAGAGATTCGTCAGGTAAGGAATCCTCTGCAACAGTTTATGTTTCAGTAGAGGGACGGTCACATATGAATTCGAAAAACACCAAAGACATATTTGACTTGGCACATTCAAACTCCTCGAGAATAACTATCCATTTTGAGTACTTTCCCCCCAACAATTGTCGGGTAAGGATGTGTTGCATGGGGTTGCAATCGAAAATTACTTTAGTTCTGCATAATAAGATGTAGTGACGAAAACATTGAACAACTTGAATAGTTGTCAAGGGCAATTTCTCCACATGCAAATATTTGGTTTCGATGGTCGTGAGACTCCGAACCAAATAGTATATAACATGTTCATTGTGTGAATCATACTCTTGGACCAGAACCATAGCAATGGTAGATTCTGATGAAGCTAAGTACAGGAAATAATCTCAACTATAATCAGGTGGAAACAATAACGGTGTACGGGTTAAGTCAAGTTTCAAAGATTCAAAGGCTTTGTTAGCAGTTTCGTTCCATACAAAATCATAACCCTTTTTAAGAAGTCAAGTAAATCCTTTCATTAATTCAGCATAGTTGGGAATGAATCGACGCAAAAATTTTGCCTTCCCTTGCAAATTTTGGAGTTGGCAAAGTGTGGAAGGAGGAGGTAAATTTAGAATAGCCTCAACCTTCAATGGGTCTACTCTAATCCCATGTATAGACACGATAAAACCAAGAATTCGTCCAGACTCCACACAGAAAACACATTTGTGTGGATTCAATCATATGCGATAATAACGACAGCATATGAAAATGGCCCGTAGATGTGTCGGGTGATCTTGACAACGCATAGAATGCATCGGTAGATTGTTGGTTGAGGATCCTCATTATCTTCCATATTCATAGGTCTTTGTGTTTTCAGTCGTTTGTTATACCCCATGAAGACTTTACACCCTAGAAGAAGGTACGCTCTTCCACGTGAGGGAGTGCAGAGGGGGGGTTACCCCCTTTGCGGGGTCTGGGGGAAAGAAGGCCCCCGGCAGGGGTTTGGGGGTGAAGCCCCCAAAGGAAAAATTGCCTTATAAATGTATATTGTAATTTCATTGTAAATCTGGACCATTCATTATAAGGTCGCAAATCTAACAGTAGAAATTATGTTAGGGTTTTTTTCCCTAGAAGGCAACCCTCTTTTATGAGGGAAATGTATTGTGGCTAAGTGTGATAGTGAATATTGTATTCTGAGATAGGAGACTGTGAGAGAATGAAGAGGAAGTTACAGTGGGTTTGTTATAGGTTGTATCCCTTAGATCACTGGATAATAATAAAGGAAGGACCTGGCAATTTATCTAGTGGACGTAGCCCACACTGGGTGAACCACGTATATCTGTGTCTCTATTGTATTGTGTATCTTCTTTGTTTTATTTCCACATTTTTTTTATTTTATTGCTTTGTGATCTTGTTTTTCAAACATAGATCATCGAGATAGGGTTGGAAAATGTTCTTAATGTCATGAAAATCATAAGACATAGCGTGATGAAAAGTTGCACCAAAGTTTTTGAGACCAAAAGGTAGTTTTCGGTATGCAAAGGTTCCCCAAGGGAAAATGAAATCATTATTATGTTTATCCACGAGTAAAATATTGATTTTATTATAGCCGAAGAAACCGTCCATCAAGGAGAAGATTTCACTCTCGTCACAGTCATCAACAATCTGGTCAACGAAAGGGGTTGGATAGTTGTCTTTGGGAAAAACCCTATTAATATCCCTATAATCTACAAAAAAATTGATCGTGCCTTGTTTATTAGTAACTAGAACAAGATTGGACACCCAATCAGTCAAAGCCACAAGATAGATAAACCCATCTTTAAGAAGTTTTTCAACCTCAATCTTAATAGTAGCATCTTTACGTGGATGTACTAGGTGAATTATTTGTCGAATGGGTTTAGCTTCCAGGTAAGTCTTAATCTCATGGACAACAATATCAGGATCAATACCAGGCATCTCTTCATAACTCTAGGCAAAAATGTCACGGAATTCTTGGAAAAGGGATTTATAAGTGTGGGCCTCATCAGTAGAACATGAGGCACCAAGATGAACATTTTCCATGACTCTGGTTTTAATCTATATGTCAAGAGGGATGGTAGGAGAAATATTACCTAAGTTCCCTTCATACAAAACATCGTGTGTTGATTCAGGAACATAGGAAATAATGACAACTATAGACAAATTCGAAATCCGTTGGTAACTCTCTATGGTCTCAGGTTCCAGGAAGAGAACATAACGATGATGCACATCATTCCAAAGAGTATCTTCCATATACTTGATTGTCATGATCATCTCATCAGTAGGTAATATCACGTGGAACAGATCAGGAAACGTATCACAGAGAGAAGGAGGAGAAGGAGTTGTCGATTGAATATATTGATAAGTTGATTCTACTGGACTTAAAGGCATTTGGTCATCGTAACGGAGACAGACATCAGATCTAGGAACTATCCATGGGTCATAAGGCTCATGGGTTTCACTAACAGAGGTGGATATCATGTTAATCTAGGTGACAAAAGGAGGAGGAATATCGAGTGGCAGAATAGGAAAGGTACCCATTAACTTTGAATCTTTTAAAAGACCCATGCCAACATTCTCATAACTAGGAGGTGTTTTCGAAATGAAAGGTATGTTTCTAGGACGTGAATCAGAATTAAAGAAGGTCGTTTGATCAACAGTAATGACTTTTCCTTAGTGTGGGAAACGTAACACATGGAAAAGCGTAGAAACAACTATGAGCATGGAATCAATCTAGTTACAACCAAGTAGAAGGTTGTAATCAAGAGGTTCATTGAAGACCTAAACCTTGACATTAACCTCGACATTAGTAGATGGACGAGGATCATCAAGGATCAAGTCATATAGTGTGCCCGTTTGTGAATAAACGAGATCCAGATATTGAGCATGACTAATCGTCTGCTCTTCAGTGACAACACCTCCCATGGCCACATCATGGACTATAGGACCAATGAGTGATTTGGTAAACCACTCGGCCAATAGTTGATCAGGAAGGGGGACTTTGATTAAGCGTCTTCTCCTCCTCCACTCATGAATATGATCGGAAATGTGAGTAGAAGAGGATTGTTTAAATGAACTCAAAATTTCAGTTCAAGTCTCATATCATATTGGAAATTGGTAATGCATTAAGAAGGCCATGGATAAGGTATTAAAGTCATTAAATAATCCTCATTGTAACTCAATATACCATTTGGATGTCGAACCCATAAGATTTTGTTGAAAAAATCGTAATCTTATAGAGTCATCCATCAATGAGTTGGACGAACACCAAAGATGGAATGTCATGACGTGATTATTTGGGTCTTCTCCTGATCGGTTGTCAAACTTAGGAATGTATGATGGTAATTTGGCTGGTATGATGGGCCAATAAGGAGAATGAAAAATAGGATCATCCAAAATCTTAGATAAATCTGGTAAATCCAAAGTAGCTAGAATGGGAAACTGTCTGTTCACTTGAGCAAACTGGTAGTTTTGAGGAGGTAATCACATAGTTATACCAACAAGACCATAATAAGTTTGTAGATAGTTAGCAAGTCCCATAAAATTCGGTGGTGGAGGATTTTGAGTCAAATATTCAACAGGAGTGGGTTGATTGGGTAGGCTTCCTTGAAAAAGAACATTAGACTGAAAATTCTGACCCCAAGTTGGATTCATAGAAGCTAGATACGTTGTCCAAGATTAGGGGGTATAAATAAACTAATTTGTGGATGTGGACCCCCATGCGGTTTTTGATTGCCTTGGAAAGGAAAATTCCAAGGTTGAGATTGTAACACATGTATGTTTTGTCCATAAACTGGGTTATGGCCTCCAACTTGAGGTTGCCCTCCAACAGGAATTTGAAAACCAGAAGCGACGATATGAATTGTACCTCCAAATTTATTGGAGCTACTAGATCCAGGATGATTAGATCCTCCATACAAGAGTGGAGGAGAAATGTGAGGCCCTCTGGAGAGAACCTAGGCAAGCGTAGGAATAAAATGACTAACAACATTATACCTAGGAGGAACAAAAAGATCAGACCCTCCGAATGGATTCTGGGAAGGATTAGCAATGGAAGTATCTAAAGCATTATACCCAGGGGGAAGTGACGTATTTGATCTAAATGGAAGCGATGTTCCAATAGGAGATTGAGTGATAACCACATTTCCGACATAAATAGGCGTAGTTTGCGGAACCACAGTAGATTTAACGAGTTGGAGAGTAAAAATCGAGTGAGAAACAACCACCAATTGGTCTAACACTGTGACAACATTACTGGTTGTTCTAGTAAAATGATCTAAAGGTACTGTATAAGTGGTGGAAGTCACAGGCGTCTGTGATTCCATAGGTTGATTAGAAGCTCTCGATCATAAACAACTCATTCCTAGTTTATCAAAGATATATTGTCCTGAAGAACTTCTCCAAAGAGTATGACTAGGACCAGGAGTGATAGGATTAAACTTTCCAACAATGTGAACTGGAATTCTAAACGATTCAATTTGAAAAAATGGATCATCCACACCAGACTCTACATGAGGTCCAGTAGGTATTTCAATATACTCGTCAGCAACAATGTCTCCCGATGAATTAATCCGAAGCAAATGTGGATATTGTGCAAAACTCAATAACAAGTTTAATGGAAGTATTGACTCTTCTAATGGAGATGAACTTCCAATCTCAGAGTCTATGTCATTATTGACTTCTCCTTCAAGGGAACCCTCTAGTGAGTTAGGAAGCAAAGGAGCGTAATCTTCTGGATCTTCCGGTGGTATCCCTTGCATCCTACATGAACGGCGAGGGCCAATGTTGGCCGCACCAAATAAAGAATGAAAGAAATCTATGGCCAACTAGAGAAACAAACAACACACACTAATAAAATCTAGAAATCAAACAAGAAAACAGACTTTATTATTTCGAAGTTGCTAGTTGGTCATGAAATCCAACATCACAAAATCAAGACAAGAAGGAGTTGGGATAAAGCGGGTGGAAAATTTGCGTTGATGACCTACTTAACGGACTTACACCCTAGAGAAATATCCCACACATAATCATGGGTATACCCTCCAAGGAGCCCGAGTAAGTTTGGCCAACGTCGATTCCAGGTACCGTGAATACTTTCCCCTCCACAGTCACCTCATGTAAAGACCCTAAAGAGATAGGCTACTAAGTTTACTAATTACGACAATGATGCCTAGGGAAACAGTCGAGAGTCCGATCAATGAGAAAAGTCAGGGTATCTAGCCCGAAATCAACTCGAGAAGGTCCCCAGAGGATTTTCTTCTCAAGTGACCCCCATTAATACGCGCAATTTCTACACTAATACCGACAAAGAAGGGTGAGTAACTCTACCAGTATTAATGTGACCTCATGATTGACCCTTATGTTAGAAGGGCTTCCCAGGACAAAATGTAGCAAGTGGATTTGAACTCTCCCTATCAAAAGATACTATTACGTGTTTTGATGCTTTGGAGAGTATGCCTTACAACCTATTCCAAAGCTCTATCCTAGCTAAT
Organism: Picea sitchensis; assembly: GCA_010110895.2. Taxonomy (NCBI): domain Eukaryota; kingdom Viridiplantae; phylum Streptophyta; class Pinopsida; order Pinales; family Pinaceae; genus Picea; species Picea sitchensis. The sequence continues at coordinate 87,588 of SNQJ01S0126337.1, forward strand.
GTTGGTGTAGATAATTTCTAGAAAATAAAAGTTGCTAATAAATTTTAAAATTGTGTTGTATTTTAAAGGTTGTTGTTTACTCAAAAGGGAAACATAAATGAAATTGATGATGTATATGACCTTGACCCAATAAAATGAAATAAGAGATGATTATGCAATATTTTAATTAGATGAACTCAAATTACAATAGGGAGAATGTATTTCTTTTTGAAATACAAAACTATGAAACACAATTTCTCAATTTTTGAATGAAAAAGATTCCAAATAATCAAAAACTACAAAATTTCCAATTTTTCTCTTTTAACCAATATTTTGAATGCAACAATTTTCTTGTAAAAGACTACTAAAAAGAAGAATGACTCCAGTTCTTTCTTTCTCGGATCAGATCAGAGATGTAGTGAAGAAAATAAAGCATAATCCGAGAAAAATTAACACATTCTCAACACTATTCCCAAATCAAACTTATAATGTAGACAAAAAATGAAATGATAAGAAAACTTTTGTCAAATACAAAAGAAAAATTGTCTCTCAATCAATGAACAATCCATAAAGTAAAAAAAAATCCAAAACTTCAAATAAATCAAAGATCCTTTGTCAAACAAGCACTCAAGACCAATACCTAGAGATTATACCCTTGTGACAAAAACACCAAAAGCAATGCTTGCAAAATTTACAAAAAAGGCTTTCAATTTTCGAAAATCAATCAAACGCAAGCTTCAAACTTATAAATCACTCATTCACTAGTGTAAGAAGTTCATCCTAGGAAATTGAGGAAAAACTGGGTAGGAAAAAGAAAAATTGGCTATCTCCAACAATTCCTACATGAATCGTCGCAGGTTGCAGAAGAGTATAGTATGACGATCTAGGATCGCCGCAAGTTGTAAATGAGGCACAGTGTGACGTCGTCGCACTGGTATGCACCAGTAGAGTGCGACATCAAAGGATCGTCGCAGTATTTCAATAGGGTATAGTGTGACGATCTCTGAACATAAAGAAAAAATGGGAAGAAAGACAAACATTCTCACTGAACTTGAGACCCAGAGAGTCAAAATGGATCACCCACGGGCTCAGAGAATGAAAATAACTAGAATAAGGTAGGCTAAAAGAAAATAAGAAGAAGAAACCAAAACAAAGGTCGTATCCCCAATATGGTCGCCAATTTTGTTATCGGACTAATCGGTAAGTGCAGACACAAACAGATCTCCCTAGCTTCCATAGAAAACTAGAACAAAATAGAACAGAATACACTCTTTTCCTTAAACTTCATTATCATAAGAACTAGTTTAGTGAGGTACAAGCGACATACCTTTTAAATGATGCTTGATCCTCGCTAGTGTTGTCTTTATAGCTCCTTATTTGAGCTTGTAGAATAGTAATCATGTTTAAGAATCATAGACCAACAAAGAGGGAAAACAAAGATATACATTCTAATGAAGTCTATGTATATGATCAAGGAATTATACAATAGAAGACGAGATGCTTTTATAGGGAAGAAATGTATTGTTTTATTAAATGAAATAGAAAGTGGAGAATACAACCCATGCCTTGATGTTGCAAGGTCCCATTTCGATGGATCTTTGCTTCAACACACACACCTTTTCTCCAATGCCTTGAATGAGGAAGGTCCACAATCTGACTTGAAGAACTAAAGCAAAGATCTCAAGCATAATCTGAAGTAGAATTCTCCATACAAATATTAGCCTATTCAACCTTATCCTTTTCCATAAGATATCCCTCTTTATATAGTGTGAAAGAGAGATGGATGAGGAGATTATGATGATCCCACTAAATCACAGAAACGAGTAAGATCCAAACCGATTAGAGGCCACCTCATCTTCTAGAATATTCCCTTCTACAACATTCGTGAATTTTGAATTTTCCTATGCTTTAAGCATCGTCGCACCCTATGCACAAGCAACATGCGATGATGTCGTAGTCCAAGTTTAGGGCAGAGTGCGACGATCATGCATCGTCACACCCCATGCATATAGTAGGGTGGGACGACCTTCTTTGACATGGTTTTTGAGAGAGGAAAGAAAATCACTTTTCTCATGGAGAAAGTCTTCTCTTAATATTTTAAGGGAACAAGAACACATGTTGTCGTTTGACCACTGAGGTGACCAAAATAATGTGTAACAAATACCTAGAAGAAAACATGTCAGAACATTTCAAATTAGCATATTTATGTCAAACCATGATTTTGGGATCAGTGGAGGATGAGAGAATGTTTAGTGAATTATCATTCTTGAAGTCAAAGTTGAGGAACAATCTTGATAAACATATGGATACATGTTTAAGATTATATGTAACGAAGTATGACATAAACAATTTTCCATTTGATAGAGCACTAGCTCTTTGGTGATCAGATTGTGATAGAAGGGGAGAATAGAACACAACAAATTCCTCTAATGAACTCGATATGGAAGATAATCTTTTGGAGGGTCATAATAATAGTTCATCTACGGAGTTTCTTGGTCATAATATAGAAAATGAGGACCGACATGTTGATGTGAATTGGAATATTAATATACCCCAAGATGTTATCTAAACCAATATACATGAGGGGACTCTTATTTTGACTTACATGTTCCATTGATGATTGGAGTTGTAGAAATAATTAATGGAATGGCACATGTGATGTGATTCTTGTTAGTTTATTGACTTAATTGTTCCTCTATTTTTGGAGTACATTGGAAAAAGGTAATTCTTTATGGGAGCAAGATTACCATCTATAAATTTGAGATTGCATTCAAGGTAAAAATAGGTTCTATAGCTACATTTATTTTATCCAAGTTATTTTAAGTTTGATTTTTGATAGTTAACTAAGACATTCTCTTTTTCCTATTTGTGACGGGAAATGAAGTTGGAATTTGATGAAGTTGAGACCTATCTCTTCACATAGATAGTGTCCTAGTATTAAAGGCTAAATAACTAATTAGCATGACTTTTGCTAACTTCTAAGAAATAATGGGCTCATTCAAGACTCAAGTGCATGAAACTTCTTGGATTTGTAACTTTAATATCTTGGAAAATTTTAATGGTTTGTTTGTTGTTTGCATTTGGACCATTTTTTCAACTTTGGAAGTTTGGTTTTATTTTAATTAAAGATTGTGTTAGTCCCTTGAATGCTTCTAGTTCTCATTTGATGCTTGATTGAAGCTTGGTCCATTTGTAGTAGTTTGATTGGTTTATTTAGAATATATTATATTTATTTATATTTTCTTGGAGAAAACATGTTGGTATTCATAAAAGGAATGAGCCATGAGTTGCTAAGAGGAGAGAAAAATGATCTATTTACTAGCCTAATAGATTCCTACACAGTCATCGTAGGACATCTATTGCCAATGAGACCAACATTCCTCTAATGAATTTATAATTTTAATGTCATAAATAAAAAAACTTTACATGTAGCCTCTCAATAAAAAAATTATGAATCATTGAAATGATTTGTAATCTAGTATGGTTATTTCAAAGGAAATCAAGCACAGTAAAAAGAATTAATCACTAACAGAAATACAGTTGAACATTGTCACTTCTTATTAAGAGATTAAATTTCCAGATACAATGTTAATTCTCCAGTGTTGTAGGAGCCGAATTTAATTTAACATCTAGTAATTCTACAACAAGACAGTAACTTCTACTAGGTTTTATGAAAGTTCAATAATTCCAAAATATTTTAACCGCGATACACATGTAATTTAACAATGAATAATAAATTTAATAGCAAGTTAAAAACAATTTAATTTTAAATACCTGAACCCGATGCTAATAACCCTTTGTTTGTCCAAATTCCTTCTTGACCATTGCTGCACTTTGTAAAACAACATCGAAACCTAGTTCCTCCACAATGGGTAACTACCTAGATCTAGGGTATCATATGGATATCTTGGCCCCATGCCCAAAACCTCTAACAACTCAGTGCCCGCCTGATCAATCCTCCAAAATTTCACTTCTCCTCCATAAATCAGGACCCCCAAATCAATGGCTCATCCCCCTCCCATTAGAATGACCTCTAGATCCACCTCCTTCCCATCCATATTCCTCCTTCCCGACTTTTCCCTCATTTTACTCCCTACCTAACCCATTTGTTACTCTTATCATTTCCCGTTAATGTCCCTTATCCCTTTATTTAATATCTTATCCTTGTAGTTAATATCTTGTCCCTTGTAGTTAATATGCTATCCCTTCTGAGATGCGTAACTTAATTTAGTAATATAGTTTATTATCCTTTTATTTATTTACCTTATTAATTAATGAGTTAGTAATACTTAAGTGTCATTGACAATCATGAATAACTAATTAATAATTAATTAGTTAATGTTATTAAAATAATTATGGTTTGTAATCTTTTAGGGCGATTTTATTTTGATAATTATAATTAATTATCATATCCACCTGTTAAGTAGGGTCATTACATACACCCACCCTTCGAGGAACTTCATCGAGAAGTTAAGGTATCTTATGGTACGAGGAAAAGAAACACAGTTCACACATTCATAACAAATAAGCTGACATTATCAGTAAGTAAGTCAAAGAAAACTCATACATACTGAGTGTATATGTACAAGAAATGCATGGGTAGCTAGTACATGCAAATCTCGTCCATGTACTAATAATCAAAACTATCATCCTTTTAGTAATTTATGTATGCATCCAATCAGGTCAACAAGACTAGTCTTTTTATAAAGACGACCGACCAATCAATTGTTTGAGAATCCTTTAATTACTATTATGGGGTTCAACAATGTTATTTTAAACAAGCTTTATTAGTTTTAGTTCTGAAATTATGAATATTCATATATATACATTTCTCTTTTTCTTTTTGAAGGGAAAACATTAATTTCCACCACAAAGCCAGATCATCCACATGCTTTCGGCTATTACTACTCATCGCCCTCCCTAACTTACTTCCTTATTCCATTCCTATCCTTCCTCGCTAGACTATCTTGGAGCATCAACTATATTGACCTAACTCCAAATGGAGCAAAGTAGCCGTAAGTGTAAGTTTCGCTATCTCGACCAAACTTCCTAGCAGGGCATCGGCGGTCATCATCCTGCGTCTTGGGGCGTGAACTAACACCGAATCCTTTGGGTTTGATTATCCATTACATACATCAAAATCATGTCTTCCATGAATTGATTTACTCTCTCAGGTTTCCCATGCATTTCAGGATGATAAGATATACTTAAGTTCAGCCGAGTCCCTAGTTGGTAATAAACTTGTCGAACTTCAAGTGAATCTGGAGGTCCTATCTGAAATGATCTTCTTAGGTATCCGTGCAAACAGATAACCTCAAACTTACAAACACATCGTACCCTTCGGTGATATTAAGTCTCTAAAGCCCGGAATAAAATACACTCTTGGATTTAACATCCACTATCACCAAGAATGACATTGTGTCTATGAGATGGTGGCAACACAACAAAGATCCATAGAGATGGCTTTGTTGGACATGGAACATCATGTGGTTGTAGGAGCTGGTAGGGTGATAATTGAAATTAGGCTTTCACCTAATGACACTCACAGGCATTTGGTGACAGAATGGACTACATCGCGCTTCATGTACCTGAAAGAAGGCTTCTTCATATTTGCATACATCTTTTTCACACCTGGATCGCACAATAAAGTGATCTATGGGCTGTCCCGATTATGATGTTTTGAATATCCCATTCATAGGGATGTACGTCAGCTTCTCGATATCTTAACAATCTGTTTGTTTCTAGATTATATCCTTCTTACTTTGGTTCTAACTGCCTCCTTCTCTGGAGTTTTGAAGTGACCTTTAAATACCAGCTGTCTCGTTGGATTTGTGTCAGCACATGTTCCCTCCAATTGACCTTTAAGGTTACCAAGGAGAGAATATGTGGTCTCCTACTCGAGGAATTTCGCGTCATTTTTCTTTCCCTTTATGTATGAAATATTGAAATCGATATACTCATAAACTCACTCCATAAAGCCTTGCCTAGCATTGAGATCTTTGGTGAAGAGATGTTTTAAGCTTTGATGGTCGTTTTTGAGCTCAAAGTTTCTCCCCACAAGATAGTGCCTCAAATTTTCAGAGCTAGCATTACGGTGTAACTCTAAATCATGAGTCGTGTATGGCTCCTCATGTTTCTTCAACTTCCTTGATGCGTAAGCTATCACTCCTCCTCCATCTTGCATTAACACGGCTCCCAACCCTTTCTTGAGGCATCCATGCACGGACGTAGTGAAGTCCTTTTCCATATCCGTTTCATTAGAATTGGGCACTTCAGTTAGTAACCTCGCCAAAACCGATGAATGCACTTTATCGCATTCTTATGTCCCGATTTCTGACCCTTGGATTGCAAAGTGGTGGGTTTATTTTTTAGAATGCTTCCACAAATCTCCGGTAATAACTAGCTAGCCCCAGAGCTTCTCTCACCTCATGGGCATTTTTTTAAACGCCTTGGCCGCTCGCAATGGCCTTGCAGCACTACGGGTCCACTGATATTCCTTTGCCTGAAATGATGTGAGCTAAATAGTGGATCTCTTTTTGGAAGAAGAGAGAACTGCTCCGATAATTTCTCATATAATTTGTTCTCTCTAAAATTTTGAGACAACAACATTATTCGCAAGTGATCCTCGTGTTCTCTTTCATTTTGGAATAGATGGGGATGTCATCTAAAAGGACAGCCGCAAAATGGTATAAAGTACTTAAAGAGATCGTCGTTCAAAACAGAGCTCATGAATCTTTATTGGTACATTGGTCAATCTGAAGAATTTTCAACAAACTCGTGTCATCCATGAGTTGATTTTGGGATATCACCTTCCTTAATCCTTAGCCCCGTGATACCACGATAAACGTCGATCTTTGATAATCGCAGTTGCTCCTTTCATCACGGTCTAAGAGGTCATCTATTGACATCGGTGCCTATTTTCCAACTTTGTAGCATGGTTCAAGTCCTGTAGTCTACACAATCGTAGGATCCATCCTTCTTCTTTACAAAATTCTTGGTGCACTAGGTGAATTACTAGGCCTTATTAGCCCTAAGTCCGGTAACTCTTTCAAATGCATTTGAAACTCACAAAGTTATGGAGTTGTCATCTTGTAAGGTCTTGGATGTTGGTTATGCACCAGTTTTATCTCAATAGTAAAATCCAACTCCCTCTCAAGAGGTAACCTTAGTAACTCGTTCGAAAACATCCTAAAGTGCGTGTCTGAGATATGTTGATCTAATGAGGGGTCCTTCCTTTCATTCATTGCTTCTACTACATAAAGTAAACACCCTTGTCTCAAGCATCAACAACCTTCATAGTTTATATAAAATTAATAGCGACGCTTTTCTCTGTACACCCTGCATCTCTACTAGTCTTCCTTCATCATAGGCACAAAGCACCCTCTTCGCGAAACAATATGTCAAGCTGTTGAGAACGCTAATGATACATTCAATAATTAGATTCATATGCCGAGGCGGTGACGTATACTTTCAGCCTTGTAGTGCACACTCCTCGGTCTACTATACAATTATCGACACTACTAGCTCCCTCTTGCTTGTTTTTCTACTGAAGCCATCTCGACTTGTTTAAAGTCATCGTGCTCGTGGAGAAACAATACTCTTTTCTAATCACGGATGGTGAAATATGAAATATTTGTACACACGAGAATCAAACAAAATCTTAACATTGATATGATTTAGGCGTGCGATGACTCCACTCACAGTGGATTGATTTTCGGCCTGGCGGTTGTTAACCTCTGCGTAAATCTGGTGGTTTCTGCTTGCTCTCCCCATCGGTTGCCTTTACTTCTCTATGTACGAACCCTAATTGTAAATCTCACTGGGTAGTCGTGTTGGTAATGGGGTCCTTCACACCTCCAAAAGGTAACACGAGGCCCGGAACACGTCGCGTTGTTATGTATTGTTGAAATGAAGTTCACGCTCCCGCAGACTCCACCTTCGTTGTTCATGAGATGAATCCATGGATTTTTAATGCTGCGTCGTAGCGATGAGAGCGAGGATGTTGCACTTTCGTTCCATTGAAATCACGAAACTATTGGTCGCTGACCGACTCTGTTACCGCTATGGCCATTGACAGGCCCTCTAGGAAGTAATCGCCGGAATTTTCCCTCTGAACCCCAGAGCGATATTGAAGTAATGGGTCTTGTGCCCCGATGAAATTCATGTGTTCTAACTTCGCATAATGCACATTTTCCTTGCCTCATACTAAGGCGGTTTCCACATCCGCACCATACGCTCTTATCTTAGGGTTCAATCCATAGATGGCGGTGCAATGTCGTTGAGTGGATTATCGCCTCGACTTACCATATTTGACCAATTCCATAAACTGATCTCATATTCTTCTACGATTGTTTCCCTATACTAGGGCATGCAGAAATCTTCTCTCCTCGAAAAGTTCCAAGATACTGTGTAAAGGGTAAGGTGCGGTTAATCTTTCGGGTTTTCCCCACCCGGTTCAAAGCGTTTGTCTCTTAATTTTGAAAAATGGCGATCTTTGCCTTTGAGTTGGATGCATAGTCATAGGAAAACCTTGTCACATGCCTTCAACCATGCTTCGCCGCGTTCAGCAGCGCTGACCGAAGCAAACTTCACGGAAGTTTGATCTTACGCAATTCGGCGTGATAATCTTCGGTGGAGATCCCTCCTAAATCCTTAACCACGGATTACTGGATTCATCACGGTGGGGTTCCGCCGATTCTCCCTGTCGGAGTTTATGCATTGCTAAAGTCTAGATTATGGCTGTGAAGCGCGCCGATTATGAGGAGCTAGTTGAGGCCGATCTTTGGTGGTAGCGTGGCGGTGTTGGTGTTAGTGGTTATAGCAGGCGGCTCCCCTGCTTGATTCCCTCGAGTCCTGACAATTTTGTATGCTTTGACCTGCATCAGCCAAAGTTGTCGGGGTGAGTTCCGGGATGTTTCAAATTGGTGCTATATTAAACTTAGAAATAGGGTTAGACGTAAGTTTTCTTTGTAATGCGTAAACGGACATTACTCCATTAGAGGATTGGCTGGGTAGGGTTAAGGATTAAGCATCTGGCTTGATTTCTTAGCCCACAATGAAAATAACTATTGGTTCCCTTTCCTATAGCTCACGTTATCTTTAGCCTCACTTTCGCCACTTCCTAAACACTCCTAAGGTGCATATACTTGCCTCCTTCCGCTTGTATTCTAGTCTAAGCTGCGCAATTTTAAAGCACAACTTGATTAAAGTGACTTCTGTATATGTTTATTAATTTCGTCGAAAGGCGTGCACTATTGACAATGGACACAATTTTGATCTTTTAATCTTATTTAACCTTAAACCTTGATCTGATGTCTGTGCATTGAAGATGTTGGCATATTCTTAGTCGTCCTCCAAATAAATGGAATTGGTTATGGATTCATAGCTTTCTTGCATTTATCAAAACATATGTTAACATGTTTACTTTTTAACATTTGCCTAATCACATAAAAAAAATTGTTGTAAGGTTATATAATTACCACATTTAATGATTAAATAGGATTAAAACATGGATCTAAAATGGTATCCCCTCGCGATACGTTTCCGGTGTTCACCGATGCTATGTACTTGGCTGACATTAGTGTTCTTCTTAAAGCTTCGCGCGGTGGGTGGTCTTGGGTATGACAATTAAAGTATTTATAGGTAAAATTATTTGTAAAAGTCACATGGTGTGAATTGGATTGGTAGGGCTGACTTTGTAAAGACTTGATGGGTGGGGAGGTTAGGGGTTCGATCTATGGACTCCATAAATTCTTTCACCAGCCTATATTATTAAATTATTTAAATTAAAACTTATAATTATATATATATCTATATATTTTTTTATATAATTTAAATTTACACTAGCATATTAATACCTTTAAATAAATTCTCAAAACTAAATTTATTAAAATTAAAAAAAATGAAAATTTAATTATTCAAAGTATTAATATTTTTAAATAAACTATTAAACTAAACATTAATATATATAAGAAAAATCCTTGGCATTAGCTGGCATCCTTTAAGGTCGGAAAAAACATGGCATGAGGACCACGTGCCCGGCCTTCGGCTCTCGGTACCAAACACCTAAGTTGTTCATAGAAATCTAGCGCCTCACTTAGCCTCTGGCCTCTTTTATACGCTCTTGGATGCGATTAATTTGAAATTGTGCGCCATCAACTTTGTTGAGGTTCTGGTAAGGGAATGGGATTGACTTTGGCAGTGCACCAGAGTTTTCAACATTTGTGATTTCTGAACGTTTTTCAACAAGAGGTGCATTCTCAGCAGTTAACTTTTCTGAACTAATTTGAGATTTAGTTGCTCCCAATAGTTGATTATTAGATGCGAGGTTATCAACTGGCATCTTCAAATCAGACTTGATCACATTGCATTCTCCAGTTAGATGTCCAGAATCATTATTTATTGTGCTTTCAGACTGAAGTTTAACAAGAGATAAAATGTCAAATAGTGGGGTTCAATTCACTGCTGCATTTAAAGTAGTTTTCTTGAAAAATCGAATAGTTGTGTTCCATTTAAAGGCCATCTAGGATTGATTCAGATCATTCTTAGAACCTCAAATTTGCATATCGAGTGACTGAATTGGTGGGCAATCGTACAATGGATCTCTGAACGGTGCTTTCACTGGCTCATTGTTAAACTCAGACAGAGAGCTGCATCGTTTACTTCGTTGGATTTGGAAATTGATACAAACCAGCTGTCACGCGATTACACCTTACGATATTGTTTTTGTGTCTCTTCTTTGGGCTTGTGTGGATTCTTACGGGCATTTGGAAAGATATTATTATCATTAAGCCCTCATATGAAAAACAATTTATCCCAGGGTTTCACGGGTGAAGAAAATTAAATTAACGCGTGAGGGAGTGCAAGCTCGAGTATTGTCCATTATGGAAGAAGCAGAACACCAAAGAAGTGTGTGCGTCGTTGGGGAAAATATTCAAGGCTCCCCCAACTTTACAAAAAAATGGATACAGTGCAAGAGATGTCTTCATTAAAAGGGTAGTAACTTAAGAAATCGAAGGCGATTGTGTGGAAGTAAGTCTTATCAGCTCAAAAAAAAATTCTTGAAAATATCCTGTTAATAGACTAGTCTTAGTGATAATACCGAAGTAATGGAGGAGTGTGGTCTATATATTATACTTGTCATCTTCCTTTTTTGATGTGTTTAATGACATTCATTTGTTAGTAGAAAATTAGTGTTTTCATAACTTTCTGACATGTAAGAGATTGTAGTATTGGCCATATGGACCATTTGCACTATCAGCTCATGGTAACTGCTGAAATGTTTAACTTTCCCTCTTACCATGCTTCCTTTGCAGTAGATTGGATTGCAATTGTTTTGTGGAGTTTGTTTCATTCACCAATAATGCATATATTGTTAGGTGTCGTGGCACCTAATGATCATATTATCCCAGTCATTTCACTAAATGTGATGTAATGTGTGGCAAGTTGTCTCATCCAATCTTCGGTATTTGTGACTGTAAATTAATAGTAAATGGCTTGGGTTGGCATTGATAGCAATGAACATCTTGTTCTAATTTCTCATGTATCCTTTATAATTTTATAGTTCTTAGAATCAAGCCAATTTATATTGATGTTCAAACTTCATACTAGACAACAATCTTATGCACAACAGTATATGACGGTGTCAGAACTTTCAGTTAGCCACAAGAGTCAGGATACAGCCTAGGTCAGGAGACCACACCTATAACACCAGTCTCTTGAATTCCATTGCGAGGTCTTTGGACTTTACCCTTATTCTTAGGAGAACTGTTGCTTCAAGTTGTATGTACCTCAATCATGGATGGTAGGAGAGCAACAACTCTTCGAGCTTCTTGTTGGAGACAATGAGTCTATAACTAGTCGTTGAAATGAGCATTATTTGGGGCATATATGTTCCTAAATTCTAAGTACCGTTTCTACATCCAGAAATGATGAATATTTCTTCTTTCTGAAACTTTTGCATGGATTTTCATTTTTTTTGGTTAACATGAAATATGTTCAATAGATATTTTGCAATGGATTGAAAGAGGAATACAGACAACTTTATTTTCCACCAAATTATCTAGTGTTTTCATGCTTATGCAACTTGTGGGTGAGGTTCTTATTTAGATCTTGCTAGGATCTAGTATTTAAATATTCAGGAAACAACAAGGGGTAACCTTTGGCTGATGTAGAATAGTAATTTATTAGAATGGCTGCCGCGAAAAAAGAGTGAAAGCGAATCGGTAGTTGGTTGTTCTCACCTGGTGTTGCATGGTGGCTTATTATTTTAAATTATTGAGGTTTCGTATATGATTTTTAGCATTATTTTGGTTATTGTAGAAGAAGGCGTTTTTAGGGGTGAACTGCCGCTAGTTTATTAATTTTTAAAAATCTTATTTAATAAGTTGCTAGAAATCTAAATTGTTGAAAAAATATATCAAGAAAGAGGCAATACAAAATTCTTGGTTTCCTAAAGTGAATAGTAAATTTTCTTGATAGGTACAAAATACAAATATAATTCATTTCAAAAAATATGCACGACTAACAATTATAGGATGTGTAATGCAATATTCTTTTTCAATTCATTTTGTTTATTTATATTTAGATTTGTTTATCTATTATCAAAAAATAATAATGTGTTTTGGTTTTAGGTTAGGTGGGAGCTAGAGCAGGTTAGAACTTGGCCCATAGGCCGAGATTTCAAACTAAGGCGGCTCGATACCATATGTAGGAGGCGAATTTAATTTAACATCTAGTAATTCTACAACAAGACAGTGACTTCTACTAGGTTTATGAAAGTTCAATAATTCCAAAATATTTTAACACGTACGCATGTAAATTTAGCAATGAATAATAAATTTAATATGTAATTAAAACAATGCATAAAATTTTAAATGCTGAACTGATGCTAATAACCCTTTGTTGTCCAAATGCCTTCTTGGCCGCTGTTGCACCGTAAAACACTACCCAAAACCTAGTTCCTCCTTGTAGCTAGGATAACTTACAAGCTCCAGGATATCATATGGATATCCTATTTTGAAACCTCCGGCAACCCTGGTGCCTCTATTGATACAATCCCACTCCAAAATTTCATTTCTCTCTGCAAATCCAGACCCCAAAAAATCAATGGCTCATCTCCTGTAGAATGACCTCTCGTCCACCTCCCTTCCCTCCATATTCCTCCTTCACTTACTCCCCCGCCTCATTTACTCCCTACCTAAATAATTTATTACCTTCTTATCCTTTCCGTTAATGCCCTTATCCCTTTATTTAATATCTTGTCCTTCTGCAATTAATAAGTTATCCTTCTGCAGTGCGTAACTTAATTTAATAATATAGTTTGTTATCCTCCTTTTATTTATTTACCTTATTATTAATGAGTTAATTAATGCTTAAATTAATCATTGACAATCATGAATAACTAATTAATATAATTAAATTAGTTAATGTTGACCTAGAAATGATTATGGTTTTAGCTAATCTTTTAGAACAATTACGTTATTAAATTAATTATCATATCCACCTATTTATTATTTATTTACCTTATTAATTAATGAGTTAATTAATACTTAAATTAATCATTGACAATCATGAATAACTAATTAATAATAATTAATTAGTTAATGTTATTTTAAGAAATAATTATGGTTTAGCTAATCTTTTAGAACAGTTACATTATTAAATTAATTATCATATCCACCTATTTAAGTAGGGTCGTTACAAGTGCTCAATGGAAAAAAAAGGACTAGAACCCAACATATCCCAAAATTACACTATTGCATGTCCCCATGCAACTTCAAAGTTCACTCACTCAGAATCGGAGTCTTAGTCGAGGCATGAACTTGTCCAATGCAAATTAGAAATATTGTAGGATGATGCAGCATTCTCTTCTAAATTCTTGTAGCCCCTAGAATAAATCACTTCTTCCCAACATTCCCTTTTAGTCTTCTTAGTCAATTTGTACTTATGATGATACTTCTTTGTTGGCAGCCAAATAAGAGGGAAATGAAATTTAAGCCCCAACCATTATGGACCACAAGTGTGAATGCACTCAATATAGCTAGGAACCCGAGATAGAGATAGGCAAAATTTTCATGACTGTAGAGATCCTTGGTCCTCAAGGCTAGAGAGGATGCTTCCCATCTAAATATGATACCATCCAGTGCAAATAGTTTATGATCATTAATTGTTTTAACACAAGAATCTATGACAAACCTTTGAAGGTCTATCACTTTTCTAGTCTTGTAAGATGAAGAAAGTAGATGTCGATGTATATTAAAAATAGTAACAGGGGTACGGTGTTCACCCCTAATCCATAATGTTTCTTCTCCTTCATTCTTATGGATTGTGTGGAAGGCATTCCACCATTTTTCCTGATTGTTCACAAAATAAGTGAAGGCTCGTATCTGCACATCTCCTACATAGGGAACAAGATTAAATTTTATTTCCAACAGGCAGGCTTGTTCTGTTGGATTACTGAGAGGGGGGGTGAATTAGTAATAGAGAAATTTAATCCTTTTTAACCATGTACTCCAAGTGTTATATCAATGTAGCATTATCATCCAATAACTGCAGAGTAAATAAGAAATGAACAAATGAACAATCATACACATACACAGTACACCATTGTTTTACGTGGAAACCCAAAGCAGGAGAAAACCACAGACTTCTTTTTATTATATGTCTTGAAGAATTACATTCATTGAAAGCACCAACTTCCTTTGTTTTCCAGCTGCAAATGGAAGGAGGCTCTAACCCCCTTGTTTCTCAGGCTATAACCTAAGGGAAGCTCCAACTCCCCTATCCTATGGCTACAACCAGAAGAAGGCTACAACCCCCTGTGTTCTCCAGCTACAACCGGAAGGTGGATAAAACCACTTGCCCTTGCCACATCCAACTGCCCTGAAGTAGAAGTATAATGATGGAACCACTGTCACACTGTCATTATGAGATATACCGCTGTAAACCTGTACCAATAAACCTAAACCATGCATCAACCTGTACCTCAACCTGTAATCAACATGTACCATAAACAAGTGCATAAACCATGCACCAACATGTACCAAACAACTTGTAATCTGTTAGGGTCCTAACCCGCACATAGGTAGAAAAATATATTTGTATGTAATAAAGGTCAATATTAATAAGGCCTTGAAATAAAATAGAATAAGTCGAATGTAAGAAGACCTAATAGAAGCTTCCGCTTTTAGAATGATCTTCCTCTAGATGCTTCTTTTGATAGACATATTTAGTATAAATAGGAGTCGAGGGTATGAGAACCCTAGCTTGGAGATTATTGCAATAGATCTCTACTCGACTGGAGGTTTCCCCCTCGAAGAGGCCCATGAACATTGATCTCAAATCAAAGTGTTATTTATGTTGTTATTCTTATATCATTTCAGTGTTATTGTGGTGATTATTCTGGTTATATTGTTGTTATTCTTCCATTTCTAGCATTTATTTCTATTCTGCATACTTTTTATATCTGGTATATTACAAGTGGTCTTAGAGCACTTTCCTTGGTAGAAATTGTGGGTAATTTTTTTTTCAGGGTAGAGACATATTCTGGCATCTTTAAGCCACTGAGATCTGTCGTTACGCACATAAACCCACAGTTGAGGGATTCATACATGCATGAAATACAAGTGGTTCTTAAGTGCACATCTATTGGCCACCCTTGTAAACCCTATTGGTACCCCTTCGAGTGGTAGTGCATCAAACAACACCTATGTATGGATTGGCCTAGATTTCCTGAAGCCCTCTTTAGATAAACTGCTATAGTTCCACCGAGAACA
>SNQJ01S0126338.1:0-12901 GCA_010110895.2 Picea sitchensis
TCCAATGTATATGTATTCTTCCTTCCATCGTGAATGACATTTCTGTCAAACTTCCATGGTCTTCCCAACAAAATGTGGCATACGTCCATGGGAATTACATCACATGGGATTTCATCTTTATATCCTCCTATTTTAATTTCAACCAGGCATTGTTTAGTGATCATTACCTGGTGTCCTTTTTATAGCCATGAGACTTTGTATGGCCTTGGATGTGCAGTTGTCTTCAGCTCCAATTTCTCCACCATCTATGTGGATACTAGGCTCTCAATACTCCCACTATCAATGATCACCTTGAATACTTTATCCTTAGTCTTACAAGTTGTCCTGAAGAGATTATTTCTCTGTACTAGCTTTTCAATTTCTGCCTCTGGTTTTAAGAGAACTTTTCTCAACATCAGGGATGCTCCATCCTCTGCTCCTTCTGCTTCAACATATCTTCACCGTGCTTCTGAAATGTGATATTCTCCTCCTTCTTTCTTCTTCTTGGGACATTCCCAAGACATGTGCCCTATCTTTCCATAGTTATAGCACCTTACTCCTCCCCTACCTCTTCCTCTAGAAGAGTTTCTTCCACCATTTTGTCTTCCTCGTGAATTTCCTCCTCGTTCTGAGTGATTGTGTGGTTTCTCAGCCTCATCCTTAGACTGGTGTGCTCTGTCACAGTTAAATCCCTTGTTTTTGCTTGGGACCGAGCCTTTACCTCTTCCTCGCTGGTTTTGTTTTCTAGCCAACTTCTCCTCTTCCTTCAACGCAAACTGATAAGAATCTTCCACAGTCCTCACTGACATCATGCTAAGCTCATCCTGGATTTCATATCTCAAGCCATTTATATATCTGGAGACTCTTTCTTCATCTCTCTCCCTTTGTCCAGTTCTGATGTTCAGCCGGTAGAACTCCTCGGTGTACTCCTTGACTGTCATCCCTTTCTCTCTTAGGTTCTATAGCTTCCTGAACAGATTGATTTGGTAGTCTCTGGGTATGAACTTAGCCTTTAGTTTAGCTACCATCCTATCCCAACTCTTTATCCTCTGTTTGCCTTTACTTCTCCTCTCAGCCTACAGTTCATCCCACCACAATGCTACATGCCCTTTTAGCCTGGTGACTTCCTGCTTCACCTTCTTCTCCTCATCGACATCTTCATAGTCGAAGTGTTTGTCTATGGACCTTATCCAGTCCAAAAGTTCTTCAACATATAGATTTCCCTCATACATGGGGACCTCTATCTTAGCTCTACCTCCCAATCTGGCAACTGCTCTCAACAAACGTTCTTCTGCATCATCCTCTCCTATAGCTTCTTCAACCTCAACCTCTTCACTTTCTGCATCACTGACATCCCCAATGTCAGGTGCTCTTATCCGTGTTGCTTCCATTGTTTCCAATAGGGTGCAAAGTTCTCACATCTCCCTCTCTACAACACGGTTGGCTAAAGGTGACTCTCGTCTTCTTGGCAGCATTATGTTGACTATATGTCACACACATAGTACAAATCTGATTTCTCTGTCACCTTCTTTTCCTCCTTCGCCTGAAGTCTACAGACACAAAAATTATGTTTTGATACCACCTGATGAAGACCCCCTATCCCCCTTAAGGGCTGCGTGACCTCCTGGTCAAGATCTTTTGGTTTCGAAGCCGAAATGGCTCTTCTAGTTCCAAACTGGAACCCTTCGAATGAACACACAGGTCCCCACAAATGCTCAGTTGTCTTTTCCAAGCGCCAAGCATGAGCTCCCACAACACATGACCAAGATCCGTGACCGCACACTTATCCTTCCTGCCTTTCGTGAATCGTGATTTCGGGTTTCACGTTTTTGCAAAATCAGGGTACAAGGGATATCTCTACTTCTTAGAATCCCCGGTTGCCGAAATGCCGAAATGTCCCAGTGCCTATTCTTTCGGGTTTTCGTGTTTCACGAAATTAGGGTACAAGGGATATCTCTGGTCCTTGGAATCCTCGGTTGCTGAAATGCCGAAATGTCCCAGCGCCTATGCTTTTGGGTTTTTGTGTTTCACAAAATCAGGGTACAAGGGATATCTCTACTCCTTGGAATCCCTGGTTGCTGAAATGCCGAAATGTCCCAGTGCCTATTCTTTTGGGTTTTCGTGTTTCACGAAATCAGGGTACAAGGGATATCTCTACTCCTTGGAATCCCCAATTGCCGAAATGTCTTGGCATTCGATCAACGACTCACAATAATCCCTGGGATATACGGTCCACATCCAACCTCACTATTTTGTGATTTCGCGATTTGGGGTTTTGGGAGACAAGGACCTCTGTCCTTCCAACTTGCGATACCCGAAATCGCAAAATGGACCAACAATCTAGATCTATCCGAGATTGATGGTCACTATTCCTCCTGAGCTTTGGATGTCAAGAATCCCTCACCATTAACCTCCTCGCAACTCCACCTTATCCAACGACTTGCGGGGTTTCGACGTTTCTCCTCGAGGACTCTCCACCGTCCATTCCAATCTTCAATATCTCCCCTCCTGGATCTACACAGTGTTAAAACCTGTGCTCCTACCTCAAATAGGACGGTCTGCAGGATTTTCCATCGCGATCCAACACTCGGCGACATTCTTCCTCCTGAGATTTTACTCGCTTCAGACTTAGAATATTTTCTAAGTCTTCGAAGACTCGGTCTTTGCTTCTTCCAGGGGATGAGTTCCTAGATCTCGATAACACTTTCCAAAGTGTTATTCCTCCTAGCTTTGTCTGGTTCAGACTTTAATTTCCCGCGCATTCCTTGCATCTGAGGGATTTTGATAACTCAGATCCATGGTATTTCTCGCAGAGAAATTCCTCCTAATTTCCTTACGTTCTTCTCTGGCTCGATGCACACCCTGTAGAGCTTCCAATGAAGAAAAACAATTGAAACTGGAAAAACTCATAGTTCCATCCACTTGTTCATGAAAACAGAAATGATAGGAAAACGCACACAGTCCACACACCATACATTTGGATCAATTTTCCTTCCTTTATATTCACAAGGGCCCAATGGCTACATAATACATTCAAAATTACAGTAACTCAAAAACTCAGATCTCCTTCTTAACTCATAGTTCTCTCTTACAACTAATTTCTCTTTGTATTGCATCTCTCCCAACTGGGCGTAGAAACTTTTTCTTAACTCAAAAATATTTCTAGGGTTTCCCCTGGATACTTTCCTACTCTAAAATTCATCCTACGCTATCTTAGTCCAGTCGCACTCCAGAGCCATAGTGGAAACTCCTGCTCTGCTTGCGATTTTCAAAATGTGCTTCAAAGGGTAAAATTCGACACTAGTTCAAGTGTGCCTCCAAAGGTAAATTCTGGCGTTGAGTAAAGGCGGATTTCAAAATCGGCTGCAACTGTCAATGTTGAATTTCTGGAAGAACTCTCACGTGTTGAGTGGTCCTGCCTCTGCGTGCTTGCCAACGATGTTCCTGCATCATTGATGAAGAAGGAGAGGATGAAGAAATTGATCCAAAAATCCATTGTCTTGGTGACACCTCTCCATCCCCTCATTTAACCCAATCTGCATATGAGGAGTCTCTCATGGATAAGCAATTAAATGAATTGAGTAAAGGGGAAAAAACCAATGAAATTCAAATAAATACAACCTAAGGTCAAAAAAGAAAGAGGGAAAACCTAACACTTATGATCAGCCTACTAAAACATAAAATTCTTCCAAGGCTGTGGCATCTAGCAGCAAAGAAAAAGGGGCACAAAACCCTCAAGCATTGGCTAAGAGCTATTTCCCAGAAATTAAGGAAATTCTGAAATCTCCCTCCTCTTTTAGCTTTGAAAGTGAGATTCAAAAGATCAAAATACCAGTACCTTTTTTAGAGCTGATTAAGAATGAGGAGTTTAAAAAATATCTTTCCAAGATGCTGCAGCCCGAACCTTCTTCTAATTCCACAGACTCAGTCAACCTTCAATATGAAAAGCCAGTAGTCATATTGGGACCTTTGGTAGAGGATATGGATGACTCTTCCCCTCATTTCTACACATCATTAAACATTCATGATAAAGTGTTGCACAATTGCTTTATGGACTCAAGTGCATCTCATAACCTCATGCCTAAAACTGTCATGGATGAGCTTGGGATGGAAATTATGAAAACTTACAATGACCTATACTCATTTGATTCTAGGAAAGTGAAGTGTCTTGGGGTTATCAAATACCTGGTTGTTACCATGTTCCAATTTCCCATGAAAAGTGTGGTCATGAATATTGTGGTGGTTGATTTCCCCCCTAAGTTTGGGATTCTCTTGTCAAGATCTTGGATCAAACGAATAGGGGGAACTTTGCAGATGGAACTTTCATATGCCACCATTCCTGTATTTGGGGGAGAACATAGAAGGATTTATAGGGAGGCACAACTAGCTTACATCATCAATGATCAAGCCAATCCTACCAATCACCCTATTTTTGCAGTTGATACAGATTTAGGATCCAATATTTTACAACTCACTGATGCTCCTCAATCACCCATTGAAATTAGAAAAAAACCCATTACCTCTTGTGAAATTCCTCCTCTTGACACCTATGTTTGGAAGATGTTTTTTTATGGGGCGTCTTCTAAGGAAGGTGTTGGTGCTAGGTTAGTATTTATTTCCCCTACCCAAGATATCATATATTTGTCTTACACGATTTAATTTGAAACTACAAACAATTTGGCAGAATATGAGGCTCTTGTTTTGGGTTTGAGGGCTACTAAAGACATGAATATTGAAGAGTTATAAGTGTTTGGAGATGCTGAATTAATTGTTCATCAAGTCAAAAATATGTATCAAGCTAAACACCCTAGGTTAATAACTTACATAAATGAAGTTTGGGATCTTGTTGATAATTTCTTCTTAGCTTTTAATATCTCTTTCGTTCTAGGAGAAGAAAATACTATGGCATATTCCTTGGTTGTTTCTGCAAGTAATTTCAGAGTTCCTTTGCCCCCTAAGCTCAAATATTGTGTGGAAGTGAAGTATAGAACCTCTATACTTGACAATGTCAAACATTGGAAGGTGTTTGAGGATGATCTTGACATCAAAAGATTTCTTGAAACGGTGGAGGAATTTTATGCCCTGCATATTAATTAGGATCATGATTATGACAAAAACCCTCATGCTGAAATTTTTATGAATAAAATTGTTGACCATCATATGGTTCAATTTCCCAGTAACCATATTCCAAAAGGAATAGTGCCCTTGGAGAAAGTTTTTGACGGAAATGATGTTTTTTTTAAGGTTAAAGGTTCAAATGAAAATGATGATGTGACTGAATGCAATTTAGGTACAGAGGAGGATCCAAAGTATGTGAAATTTTCTAGCATCTTGTCAAAGGAACAAAGGGATGAGTATTTTAATATTTTAAAGGATTTTGCTGATGTGTTTTCATGGAAATATGAATATTTACAAACATATGAAACATACATCATTGAACATAAGATCCCTTTGAAAGAGGAGACCAAGCCTTTTAGGTAGAAATGCAGACAGATAAATCCCATGTTGCTACCTATTATGGAAAAAGAAGTGAAGAAGCTAATGGATGTCAATATCATCATTCCTTTGAGATACTCTGAGTGGGTGGATAACTTGGTTCTTTGTGAGAAAGAAGAATGGGGAAATTAGAATATGTGTTGATTTCAAGAATTTGAATAGAAGCTCCAAGAAAGATAATTACCCCTTGCCAAATATGGAGCACATTTTGCAGAGAGTGACTGGCTCATCTAGGATGTTTATGATTGATGGCTGATCAAGCTACAATCAGATATCTGTCTTGCCTGAAGATAGAGAGAAGACAACCTTCACTACTCCTTGGGGAACATTTATGTATGATAAAATTCCCTTTGGATTAATGAATGTGGGAGCAACCTTTCAGCGATCAATGGATATTGCCTTTATTGGGGAGAAGGAAAAATTTGTGGTCATCTATATAGATGACATTACAATATTCTCAAAATATGATAAAGAACATTATAATCATTTGAAAAGGGTCTTCTTGAAGTGTAGAAAGTTTGGTCTCTCTCTCAATCCTAAGAAGTCTTTGTTTGCTATGAAGGAAGGTGTGTTATTAGGACACATTGTATCAACAAAAGGGGTACGAATTGATCCGAGAAGAGTAGAGGCTATCCAAACTTTATCTCTTCTTAGATCCAAGAAATAACTTTAGTCCTTATTAGGGAAAGTCAATTTTCTGAGAAGGTTCATCTCTAACTTTGCTAAATTGGTTAAGTACATTACATCCATGCTTAGGAAAGGAAATGAATTGAAATGGACTGCTGAGGCTCTGAATTCTTTTGACCAAATAAAACAAGCCTTGATTGAAAGACCTGTGCTTATTAGCCCTAATTATTCCAAGGAATTTTCGATATTCTCCTTTGCCTCATATGACACATTGGTTGTTGTGTTGTTGCAGAAAAATATAGAGGGTTATAGCATCCTATTTCTTTTTTTAGCACAGAATTGAGGGATGCATAAATGAGATATGATATCATGGAAAAGTAGGATTATGCTTTGGTCAAAGCCCTAAAGGCTTTCATATTATACATTCTACATTCCAAGATTGTTTCCTATGTTCCCCCAGCCTCTGTGAAAGAGATACTTATCCAGCCTGGCATAAATGGGAAGATGAGCAAATGGATTGCCAAAATTCGAGAATTTGAACTTGAAATGAAACCCACTAAACTAGTGAAAGTCCAAGGTTTAGCTAGGTTGTTGGCTGAATCAAATTACAAAGAATTAGGGGTTAATTTCATGAACATAAACTCAGAAAATCAACAAGCTGATTTTGCTGACAAAATCTCTCATATCATCCCCAACTTGGCATAATTCACTTGTTTTAAAGACATCATATATTTTATGTATAAGTTGCAGCCTCATGATGGGTTGGAGTAGAACAAGGTAAGAGATTTGAATCTTAAATCAATCAGATATTGTTTCATTGATCAAATATTGTATTGGAAATATCCTCTAGGGGTTCTTTTGAGATGTTGAGATCCACAGGAGGCCCAAAAGGACATGATTGATTTTCATGAAAACTTATGTGGGGGCCATCACTTTTGGAGAAATACAGCCTATAAGATCCTCAAAGCTGGGTATTTTTGGCCTAGCCTTTTTACTGATGTTTGTGAAAATATTAGAGCTTGTTTCAAATGCCAAAAGTTTTCTGGAAAGAAACAACTCAAATCTTTTCCTTTGAAGCCTGTGGTGGTTTCTGGACCTTTTCAAGAGTGGGGTATTGACTTCATTGGGGAAATCCATCCAGATTCAAGTGGTAAACATAGGTGGATTTTGACTTCCACTGATTATTTCACCAAGTGGACAGAAGCCATTCCTACAAGGAGTTCCTCCCACAAGGTAATCATTAGTTTTCTTGAGGATATCATCTCAAGATTTGGTTTTCCAAGCAAAATTGTCACTGACAATGCTGCCTCTTTTAAATTTGAACCATTGATCAAGTTGTGTGAACAATATAGGATTACATTAGTCCATTATACTCCTTATTACCCCCAAGGAAATGGTTTGGCAGAGTCCTCTAACAAGAGCCTCATAAAGATCATCAAGAAATTGTTAGAAGAAAACAAGAAAACATGGGACTCAAAGATGAAATTTCCATTATGGGATGATAGAGTTACAACGAAGAGGTCACTTGGTGTTTCCTCTTTTTTAGTTTGTATATGGAATTGAAGACATATTTCCTACTCATCTTTCCTTGCCCGTGGCAAAATTCCTCCATGACTACCAAGGAGAACCTGATGATATGGTTAGGAGGATACAACAACTGGTAGAAGTACAAAAGACTAGGGAGAAACTCCTTGACAAAGCACAGGACCATCAATAGAAGATCAAGCAAGCCTTTAACAAGAGGGTAAGAAAATAAGATTTATAGCTGGGAGATCTAGTCCTCAAGTGGGATGCACCCAAGCAAGACAAAGGTAAACATGGTAAATTCAAAGTCGTGTGGATTGGTACTTTCAAGATTTCTGAGGCATTTTCAAATAATACTTATAAATTGCAGAACTTGGAGGATTCTTAAGTTTTTGGTGGCTCTTTCAATGGGAAATTTTGGAAGAAGTATTTTTCTTAAGCCATGAGTGGCTTTCCATTCATTGTAAATAACACTTTCTCTTTTTCATTTTTGTTTGAATAAATAACCCCATAGCCCTAGGATAAGACACTGAAGCTTCTTGTTATTGGAATCTCACAAGGACCATTGCATCCCTTGTGGAGCCAATGTTATCACATGAATTTGTCATGAGTCAAATTTCTCCTTAGGTTTTAATTTTTATCCATTAGTATTTTTTAAGTTTTTTTTTTTCTCCTTATGGTTTTCTTAGGATAACTTAAATAAATGAAAGGTTGTAACTTTGCTCACATTTTTGACCCACACCTATGGTTTATTCCCTTGGTTCATTTTATGGTTTACACCCTTGAATCATCACTTGATTTGATAGCTAGCACTATCATCCCATGACACCACAAACCTGAAAGGTCACTCCATCTATTCATATTCTTGAACCTATCCACTTTGTCCATTTACCTGTTAGGGAGTCAAATCAAACCTTTTCAAGTACGCTGCCAACTCACTAGTTGTTTTCGTAGCACATCTTTGTACACTCTCCCTCTTTACCATCATTTGTGATTATGAAGCTGATGTCATGCCTTTTCATTGTTTTCATCACACTTGTATTCAAAAGGAATAATTGTGATTTGGTCATTAATGAGTTGTAACTGTTTATCAAAATTTGAAATCCTGCTCCTAGCTCAGCGCTGCAGAAGCTACTAGTCCAGACAACACTACATATTATGCTACAAACCAACTAAACTGAGGTGAATTGGAGCTTGAGGTGGTTGCAAAAAACTTCATGATTTTAGAAGATCATCAATAATCAAACTATTGTGTCCAGGTACTTATTGAGCCTTCCGAGCTCTGTTGAAGATCAATTAAGGTTTTTTCTTATCTTTTTGTAGCACGGGCACTGCCAACTGTGGTTTCTTCCACCTACTAGCTTCTTTACCTCTGTTGTCACAAATTTCTTAGCCATATGCGTATTGTCAGCTTCCTCCACTGAAACTGAATCATTTTCTATCATAGTTATTGAGCCTAGTTATCCCTTGGCTCTTGCGGTCCATACTACGCTACAAAAACCACTACAAAACTACGTTGCAGATCCCCTGTTCCAACACTACAAATTCAGTGTCAACGTAGTGTCATAATTTATGCTCACATCTCCAAAGTTGGCTCTTTTCCTTCACGGTGTCATCCTATAGTTTTATCTCAAAGTCTATTTGCAATGAAAGTTTAGGAGCATTTTCCTTAGAATGATGATGAACCTATATGGTGGCTTGATGTCAGCGTAAAACTTGAACAATGGAGCCTCCTTGCATATCATTTCTTAGAGGATCTTCTTCCCCCTTTTTTAAGCCATCAATCCATTCTCTTATTAGTTCAAAAGTAAATTGGAGGAAATCCCTGAAAGATGAAATAAGGACCACCTTTCAAAACTTAAATACTTTTGTCTTTGTTTGGTTTCATATACCTCTCATAACATTACAATGTTTTACCTATTTATTCTATCAATGGATACACCTCAACAAAAGAAATCTCACAAGGGTGGCAGTTTATTCATGACTGAGCCTTCTGACATGCACCTATTTGTTGTTGAACCTCTGATCAGGGAGGTCTTCCAAAGGGTTGGTTTCCTATCTTTCTGTCAAAACATGAAGAGGGGACACCTTGAAGTAGCCAGGGATTTTTATTTAAACTTTGATGGCACTAAGACCAAGGTAGGAACCCTTGAGTTGGAGGTATATGAGGCCACCATTGCAGCAACCACTGAGATACCCAACACTGGTGAAAGGTGGTTCAAATATATGACTCTCAATGCAGCCTTTTATAAGGATTTCCTCAAGCCAGATCATCAAAATGATAATTTTTCCAAGGGAGTTCCTAGGAGCCACTTGGTTGAGGGTTTTGACAAAATGTTGAAAGTTATCCAAAGGTATTTTACATTTGAGGGAAGATTCAAGATGATATACCAATATCACATTAGGATTTTTCTACACTTCACAGGAAAGGATTTAATGAATATCCCTTTCTATCTGTTTAGAAGTATGGGAAAAATGGATGATAGGGTCCAAGCCAAGTCTAAGGATGTGGACACTAGTGTTTTCCACTCAGGGTTGATCGGGATGCTTGTAATGGAAGACTTGAAGACAATAAACCTCACTTGGGAACAATTCATTGTCTCTGCTAATCTGTAGCAAGATGTATCCTCTACCCCTCAATCCAGGGTGCATATCCCTTTGCCATCTAGTAGTGTTTCCCAAGCAGAATCAAGAAAAAAGAGAAAGGGAAAACACATTGCCCAAGATAAAGAAGTTCCTAAGGAAGTTGAAGAGAAAGAAAGGGAAGCCCATCACTCCCCACGAAGGGAAATTTCACCTCATCCTCCACCTGAACTAGAGGAAGTTCCCTCAATCAAAACTACAGCCAAAAAAGGGAGAAAATTGCATTTTCCTTTACTTACTGCAGTAGCTGAGAAAAGTGTTAGGAGGATTTTCACCAGATCATCAACCCATAAGGAAGATGCTGAAAGATAAGTCATAACAAAAGCTTCTGTCCCAAAGAAATATAGGGGTAAAAGTGACATTGTTGGGAATCCTATTGAGGTCATTACCAAAGCTTCTGTTCAAAAGAAATACAAAGGTAAGGGTGAAACTATTGATAATCTTGTTGAAGTCATAAACATCACCACTCCCCCTGATAATCCCACCTTCAAGAGATTTATCAGACAAATTAGGGATGCAAGGAAGGAAATTGCTTGTTTGAAGGGATAAATATTGATTGAGAGGAGGAAGATGAGTGAACCCATGGACATGTAAAATGAGACCCTTGATCTGGCTAGGTTTACAACAAGAAGATTATTTCCCCTCCATAGGAAACTTCAGACTTTGTACAGGAAAAAAAAAAGCTTATAGTCCCGAAACAAAAAACTTAAAGAAGAGTTACAACCCTTAAAGGATGATCTAGCCCAGAGGAATCTCAATGTACTAGCCCAAGCTGCAACATAGAGAAGTGCTCCTACAATAGAGAGAAGTTCCCCTGCAACAGAGAGAAGTGATCCTCCAACAAGGAGAAGTGCCATATTGAGAAGATGAAATGGAAAGGATGACAGACCCATTTTTGATGATGATCATCTTTTGCAGCTTGAAGTTTTGAGGGAGGTGTTATAATTTCACCTATTGAAGGCATCTACAGGCTCATTATCCTTCTGCTAATATTTTTTGGGTTTTTTGAGGTTAATTCCATGACATAGAAAAACGCAGAGCATTTCATAGCGCCTGGCGCTATAGAATCATTCACACAGATTGTTCTGCAGATTCTCTACTGAAAGCACTTCAGAATTACCTAGGCAGACATAAATTGGAAGTTCTCTACGAAATGTTGGTGAAGAACAATTTTACATGTGGGTGCTATGAAATCTTGTACCGAAAGCGCTATGGAAACGACTGCAGAACATTTTATATAGGCGGGCACTACGGAATTTGCTACTAGTTGCGCTACAAAAATATGCTACGAATTGGTTGTTACAGTCAACAGTTTGGAATTCATTGCCTCTTCTTTGCTTTAATGATTTGGAGGGAACCAAGGATCACCACATGGTACATGGAGCTCAACACAAAGTCTTGGAGGACACATGGCACTGATGGAGATGCACCAAAGAAACAACAAATCATGTCATTTATATCTTGTTAGAGTTGTTTTTTTTAATAGAAATGGGTATTTTTATATAATATAAAAAACTTCCAGAATTCCAAAAAGATATAGATGGTAGGGTGGTACACCTCTGATATTTCTATGGAAACAAAAAAGTCTTTCTATTCCAGTGTGATATTTGGCCATTGTTCTGTATAGGCTACAGTTTTTCCATGTGAAAATGGATATAAAACTATTTAATAATAACATAAATTTACAATTCATAGAAAACCAGAGCTATATGTAGGGTTGGCCTGGATCAATCTGTTGTGTTACTTGATTCTCCTCTGCTTGGTGTGCTTCTACGTGGTGCCGAGCCTGATTTTCCTCCGCCCAAACACGATCAGAGAACCCTGGAGCCATTGTGACGAGTTGGTCATTGCTAGCCACAGAGTGGAAGGTTGAAGGTAAATGAGATTCATCCATGCCTTCTAAGTGAGCTTGTTGCTGAGGGTTACCCAGACGTTGGGTAAATGCTCCTATCTACCTTATGTTGCAGTTAACCCCCCTACGGACAATTGCCAATTCTTGGTTGTGTCAAATTTCCAGTTGTTGGATCTGGGTCTGCATTTCGACCATAATTTCACGAATCACTTGATTTTCCTTTTGGAGTTCATGATGCCACAAGCCTGAGCATTATTCTACGCGTTTGCAGTCTATTCCCAGGGCTTGGAATTGTTTGTGGAGGTATTCTGTGGCGCAGACTGGGCATGTGCAGGGGTCTCTGGCCCTGCGTCACATGATGTTGTAGTGCGTGAGGGGTGAGCAGGCACTATGAAAGAGGCTGTCGAGGCTGGCTGGGAGGAAGAGTCGAGAAGAACGAGTCTGGGAGATTTGTTTAGAGCCGAGAGAGATGCAGAGCCAAGCGAACGAGATAAACAATATGTAGTGGATCCAATTGCCATGTTTTAAAATACCGTTAAGAGATGGGGGAGCCATCGCATCCCACGAGCGAGAGAGAAGTTGTAGCAGATGAAAGTGCCGAGCTGATACAGGGGGGTGATGGCGAATCTTATGGCATTTTCGATGGAGATCCTTGAAATAAAGGGGGCTCGAGCGAGTGGGGAGGGAAGACGCAGGTGGGAGAGAGGAGGCACATGGTTGGAAAGGATCCACATGCCAAAGGGAATGGGAGACAAAGAGGGCATGGGAAAGGGGGGAGGG